>JAUMHE010049402.1:0-21356 GCA_032359235.1 Enteromius mattozi
AAGCAAGATAATATGATGCACTGACGTAATGAATATGCAAATTGACGTATGACGTCATCTAGCGACTTTTCAAGCTGGATTTAGCTACTTTTGATTGAAAAAAGTCGGCAACACTGGTTGCTTTGGTTCTTCTCAATAAGTGATTAACACCGAGTCTACACCAGACGCCGCGCCGCGACAGCTAAAGTCTGCCTACAGGACGCGATAAAGTGACCGTTAAAAAACATTTGTGTCAGCACGTCATAAATAGAACGCGGCGGCAGCTTTCAGTTAGAGATTTGTCGTGCCGCTCGCGTCCGGCGTAGACAACGTCACTGATTATAATGACTTCTATAGACGGTTTCAACTACAACAACAGAAACAAACGTTACTGTGCTCTTATGTGTGTTTCTTATGACCTTGTCTACAGAAAATATTATTCTCCACTTATTCACCGTGGTAACATGATTGAACAATGAATATATGGATATATCCACATAAAACATGGCCGTTACAATTAAAAAAAAAAGAAAGTCTTAATAACAAGTCCTAATTCAGTGTTAATAACTTCCATATATATATATATATATATGTGTGTGTGTGTGTGTATATAATATTTATCACCTTACTCTGTTAGTTTTGATTAATATATCACATCCGGTCAGGCATAAGGGCTTAGCCACCAAAGTTGAAATATTTCAATACAACCAGCATTAGTTAACATGAACTAAAAATGAACAATACTTCAGCATTTACTAATCTTAGTTAATGTTAATTAAGCATTTACTAATACATTATTAAAATCACAAGTTGTGTTTATTAACATTAAGTAATCCACTGTGAACTAACATGAACAAACAATGAACAGCTGTATTTTCATTAACTAACATTAATAAAGATTAATAAATAGCATAATAAATGCATTGTTCATTGTTTGTTCATGTTAGTTAGTACATTAAAAAATATTAACAAATGACACCTTATTTTCTCTTTTTATATTTCAGTCATATGTTATGCTAAATCCTCTGTAGGGGACATCAGGACTTTAAAAAGGCATGAATAGACATTAAAGGCAAAAGCTGTGTGATTTTTGTTTTAATCACAAATCTTTTTTTTTTTCTATACCAAACTTTATATAAAGAAACTAAAAAAAATCGACTCAAACGAAAGTTAATAACTTCCAGTGTGTCACAAACGAACATCATGAAAGTCATTTGGACCAGTTCCAACAAAAACACCTGCTTGCAATAAAACTAGTTTTGTGCTGCATGCACACACCATAACTTCATTTAAAAGCTAATTGCATGGAGCTTCCATGCTCATTTAAAGCAGACTAATGTCTAGCCATCTTACAGTAGCTTCACTTATGACTGCACACAAGCAGCTGCAGTTTTTGATTTCCCCACTGATTCAGCTAGTTCAGAGTAAGACAGACACCAATTTAATTCAAGGAGGAAAAAACATATTTCTACAAGGGGTAAAATAAGGTGTACTTTTAAGCATTAGGGGTTCTCTGGTTAATGTAGAAAATAATTTAGATATTAACATTCTATTGTATTTTGCCTTAATGAATGATAAATAAAATGTAAAAAAAAAATTAAATATATAATTCTGAATGCTGCCAGGGAATGTAGGCATCACAACATTAATATATATAGAATTTGAGAATATCCATTTTTTAGATTACATAATGTACTAAGAATACATTTAACTGGCCCATAAACGAAGAGAGGGGAAATGTACATAAATATTTAAATTGTAAATATTAAAATTTATCAGACTATTGCTGATAAATTAAAACAATGACAACAAAACTCTAAAATAGCTACAGTAGTACTAATATAATGCACCTCAAACAATATCAGCTTAGCAAGTTGTCAACATGTGCACTTGCACTAGTTTAACCAGTTTAATGGCACAGATGCCCCCTTGAGCATGATCACGGTTATGCAAGTTTGTACAAACCAAAAGCTTTGCATTTGCAACACATCTGTTTTTTCATCCCTTCAAAGAGCATGTTTCCATCCTTAATACCAAACAACTGCAGAGACATACTGGAAAGCCAACAAGTTACTTGAATGCTTGCACTACAATCAGCCAATATCTCCTCAGTCTAAAATAGATATTTTTAGAAAGCCATCAGCCTGACAATCGGTGTAGAAGACACTTGAACGAACCTTTGAGAGGTTTGGGGATGAAGTGTGCAGCCGGCTTGGTCTTCTTTACATGGTTGCCCTTCATTATTTGACCCTCTTTGTTGAGACCCAGGTACCAGCCTCGGCCCGACTGCTGCTGCCGATAGATCATTGACGAGTAGGTCACGTAATAGTTCTCAAACACTGACTCTTTGAATTTGCACTCTGGCGTGAAGTGCTCCTGTGAGAGTAAAATGGGCAGAGAAGACAACAGAGACAGAGAGAATGAGGAGAAGAGCAATATTCGTACATGTTTGTGGAGGAGTATTTGCATAAGAGACAGAAAAAAATAAATGTGTGAGCTCGTAGGGAGATAAACAAAGCGAGAGCAGACAAATTTGAGCTGAAGATGGTCCAGACCAGCCTCGTCGTTATCACACATCATCTCACCATGATTTGTCTTTAAACCTGAAGGTAAATTCCTCTGATTGGAACCGTAATAAGTGGTCTAAACGTGGCAGCACGTCGTTCTGTGTGCTTTTGCTCTAGTTTGTGGTGCAGATTGATTACCATTAAACTCCTGAGGCCTGAAACACTTTGACTCCTTCCTGCTGATCAATACATTCATTCTGGGCAAAACAAGCTCTCAAAATCAACAAGGAGATACGTGTATACCGTCACGAATATGGGTGCGAATTTAAGTATGGATTCACATTTTCAGTGTTATTAGAAGCGAAAGTCATCATACACTGTAAAAAATTATTTTTGGAAGACTAAGTAATGATTACTGGAATAAGATTTTAAAAAAGGGTACTATTTTAGTTATAATATAAAATTCATATCTAATTTAATGTGTTACTATTTATGAAAATTACCAGCAACTTCTGAATGAAAATGGTTCTATCCCATATATAGACAGATTATATCAGAAAAGAGAAATATGTCAAATTTGCTGTCTTTCCCTTAGCTGTTGTGTTAAAACCCCCACATATCAGCGTTTAACTTGTTTTCTTGCGTTTCCTTCCAAGGTAATATAACCTAAGTATTGAGTTATAAATGTACATTACATTTTTAATGAATATATATATATATATAATGAAAACTAGATTTGCAATGCTAATAACTGTGGAAACACGTCATCACAGTCTGTGAAAAGAGTCCATTTCTGTGGGCAGGCGGTCAGACGCGAACCCACACACAGTTGAAATACAAAGGTACAGTGTAAACTCTTTCTGCATTATGAAAGCACAGATCTGGCCAAGACTTTCAAAAGCCACTGCAAATCTTTAGCGTTCTAATGCCAGCAATGTTCCTCAAAATGTCCATTTTGAATTGACAGAAGCACTTATTGGCACAGCACTAAATTATTCATCTCGCCACAGCACATTTAATCAAAGGAAAGAGGCGAGGGAGGCACTCGCAAAACAGAATATCCATTAGAGCATTATTGAGATTTCTCCATATTTAAAAACTGCAGAGTAGATATTGGGCGGAAAACCTTGGGTATGATGATCTCCCAGGAGCCTTCTATAGATAGTTCCAATACAAAGCAATTATATGAAGTGTGAATTATCTTTGTGTGAATGCGAGGTGCTAACAAGCATGTCTAAATATGCCATTATCTCCTTTTTGAATATGATCATGATACAATGCTGCGATAAATAAGAGAGGCAGATGGTGTTTGGGCAGGAGTTGGATCTCATTAACTCTTCAGTTCATCGATCGCCCGCTGTCTGGAATCCAACCTGCAACCTTTAAGTTAACAGCTTGGATCCTCCGGCATCCATGATGCTGTCTAAGACATAGATTTAACTACAATGAGAGCAGCAGAGATGAAATGTGGGATGTTTACTACTGCCCTGATCTCAGAAGAGCCCACAATGTGTAGGAGGGACTCGCAAAGATGCACTACACTCTTAAAAATAAAGGTTCCTCATTGGCATTGAAGTTTCCACAAAGAACTTTTAACCTCTGTGAAATCTTTCCTACCTGGTCTCATGGCATAAACGTACCTTGGTGCACTTTTTAGCGAGACACGAAATATGTACCAACGAATACATACTGTATCACTGCAGTTTCTAAAAGAAATGAACACTAGAGGCAGTAAAACTTAGGCACCTTTTACTACCTTTACAGAGTTTCAATTAATAAAGCATAATATTTGTACAATTACTTGAAGAATATCATGTTATGACTTCATAACAATATTAATATGCTGGGATATTTGAAAACTGATGCTTTTGAATGTTAGCATAACACATATACAGCTATCTATATCTATGGGTTTTTATTGACAGTAGGTTTGTTCAGTTGCTCACGGGGTACAAAATAGTTCAAAACTTGTGTAAAAGGAAGTCGAAATGGCACGGTCACATCTACAAATGCATTTAATACATCAGTTTTGCATTTTTTAACACTATCGGGGATGGTTTAGGGTTGGATTTGGTGTAGGGCATATTTCCAACATGATAGAGAATTAACTTTTAGCAACAGTTCACGGATATTTCAATTCAGATCTGCCGCAGTACATACCTATATCAACGTAATAAAAGTGTACTGGGGTTCACGTATTGAACCTGTGTTTTAGCACCACTCAGTGGATATTTCTCTTTGGAGCTGCGGAGAAACGTGCAGTAAGGCACATAAAAAAGTACACAGAGGTACATATTTTTATGAGACCAGGCTGAATCTTTCCATTGTACAAAAGGTTTGTTATATTGGAAGATATCTTTATATTCTGTAGATGTTCTTCACACACACAAAAAAAGTTATTTCAGTGAAACCACCTTTTGGAGCCTTTATTTTAAGGAATGACGAAATTGTCATACTTACAGATGTGTACAGGTAGCCTTCATTATTCATAGCCAGGTAGAGCTTGGTCTGGACACCCTGTATAGCCACCACTCGCAGCCCAACAGGGATAAGGTTGAAAATAGCTGTGAAGTTACAGTACAAAACAGAATTTACCCATGGGAAAGAAGCGTGTTGGCGTGGTCGAGTTTAAACATGTTACGTGTAGCGAACCGACCATAGCTATTATCTTCCTCTTTTGTACCATCGATGGTCCCATCAGCTTGGAGTTGTAGATGAAAGCCTTGTCGACTGTAGAGCTTGGTGACTATCCCCTTGAGCTGAGGCTCTGTGGAATTGAGACAACACAATTTAGGAGGACGGGGGGAAAGGGAGGGTGTGCAACAGCAGATTATATGGGGTGAGGAAGGAGAGAACATCCAGCACAAAGGCACAGCTTGTGAAAGCCAAAAAATGGCTGTTGGAAAACCATACAATGTGAATTGTGAAAACATAGTGAGTGCTGGTGCCAACAGGACTCAGGCGTTTGCCAAGCATGCCTCAGTGTTGAGGTGATAGATAACTAGGGCTTATGTAACATGCATTTCAGTAATACCATGATTCCGGGTAACGGCTATGAGTTTATGTTGCAAAACTATATTACCTCATTAAATACAATAGAATATGAGTAAGAAGAACACAAATCACATTGTTTACCTATTCTGTGCTATTGATATTTGATGATGCTGTAAAATAATAAATGATTTTAGTCACAAAAAGTTTTCCAGTAAATTAATTACAGTTATTCTCATTTTATCCACTGGCAGTTGTTTCCTTTAAGAGGTATTTCTAGCTGACCTGACCCTTAGAATAACTTTAATTGATGTGAAACAAGGTAGTCAAGTTTATTCAGTCATATTAAATAATATTTTGGACATTTTTGTGCTATTATTTATTCTACTGTTATTAATAATATTTCACAATTGTATATGGTTTTGTACTATTTTCACTTTTATATGATTGGGTTTTTAAAGCTCTGAGCATGAGTACACCAAAAATATGAAAATATTTTATTGTATATATATATACATTTTTCAATGCTATATTTAAAATAATGCATTTCAATTCTGCCTCAACCTACAATTTAAAAATAAAGGTTCTTTATTGACTTTGATGGTTCATCAAGATCCTTTAATGTCCACAGAAACTTTTCATTTCACAAAAGGTTCCTTAAAGTGGAAAAATAGGCTCTTTCAAATACTTAAAAGTACTTTACACTAAGAAAAACTGAATCTTTTAAGAACAGTGCACTAAGCTTGTGGAACCAAAATGGTTCTACTATGGCATTTCTCTAAACACACCCTTCTGGAACCTTTATTTCCAAGAGTGTACCAACCAGAAACCCACTATATTCACCCATAAACAAGATCCACATTTATTGCAGAATAAGAAGTAAACAAAACACTGAATATATAACTAACAAAATACTCAATATTAGCAATGAAAATCCATCTAATTCAAGTCAACATAACCCAAAGAGTGCCACAGATCTGTTTAGCCCAGTCTCTGATTCAGACTGCGTAGACTGCATGATATCTAGTGTAGAACAAGTGATGAGCTGTGTGCCCTGGTGATATTGCAACATCAGCTCTAGCTCACAGAGAAGCCAGTGCTCAAAAGCAGTGAACTGTGAAATCCTTGTTACTCTGCGCAGTGGATCTCAGTATACAGTTCAGACTCTTTCGTACGGAAAGAGTTAAAGTGCAGTCACAATTTCTTAACAGTCAACTGCGACGATGATGAGGATGGGGGATGATGAAGATGATTGATGGACATGAGGAAAGTCTGCTAAAAGAACACACATAACACCAGACCTGGCCGCCTTCTCTTGCGTTTCTTTGAGCCGAAGAGTTTGACTCGCGAGAATAAGTTGAGCCTGCTGGGCTTCTCGCAGTTCCCTATGCTCTTATTGGGGCTGCTGGCGCAGCGGTTGGCATTGGCTTTCTCCCGCTCCCTCGCCTGCCTCTTCTGCCGAATGAGGGAGCTGGCGATCGCTGCGGCTGTAGCCAGTTTGGCGTTTTGTTGTGGCGACGCGTCCCAGATTAAAAATGACCATATGTTGTGTATGTTAAAGTCCTGTGTGCTCAGAGCATTGTCACGGAGGACGAAAAATCAATACTCCATGACGGACTGCGTAATGGTCATTTCAGAAGTCCGCTGTTGTCCCCGCAAGGATTGAGCATATTTTTCCTATTGACAAATCACTTGGTTTGAAGCCTTTATAGCCGCTTCATTCAGCGTCGGCTGTTGTGCCCTGCCATGGTGCAGCAGATCCCGGACAGCAGCTCCTCTTCTTCTCTCCGGGGAAAAAAACTGTATTCTAGAGAACGTTGCCTTTTCGTTGCGCGTTTGTGGGAGAGAGGAACGCGTGCCATTGTGCCATGATCCAAAGCTTTACTAAGTCATGCGCTGATTCAGAAAAATGAGCACCTGTTAACACACCGCGGCTGAGGAAATAATTAAATATTGTCTTCATGTGAGAAACAGAGAGAGAGAGGGCGAAAGAGAGAGGGGGGGAATTGTGTCGGAAAATAGTGAGCAAGAGGTCCCCGCCTTTCAATAACGCAGCCTTTAATTGAAGTTGAGTGGATTAATCGGCTTCCCCTGCAGATGTGCTCATGTTTTCAGCAGTGGAGATCTGCATAGGTACTTAACAGATTCTCCGTCCCCGTTCCCCAAGACCGCCCAAAATATGGAAATTCAGAGACGTAGGAAACAGCAACTGAACTCAGGTGTCAGCAATATGATCCAAGAAGGAAAAATATCCACATCCACTTGTGCGGAGCTTCCAGATTGCCCTCTTTTCGACACTGGGCTGGATTGCAGCAGCAGCTCGTTCTCCTCGCAGTGGCTCCTGCAGCAGCACGGCTTCAGCGGCTGCATGGTGACAGACAGCCCGAGAGACGTGACTGTGGTCTTCAACAAGCCGCCGTGTATAAACAGGCAACATTAGAGCCTCCTGAAATGAGGAGTGGCCTTTGTGGCACACATAATCTACCTCATTAGTAGTCCTTTCATTGTCATACATGTTTTGTATTATTTGTAGAATTACACTGTAAAATTGTTTTGTTAAAAAAAACTAAAAACTTTACTGTAAAATCACATTTTACAGTTATATCTCATCTAATGCTGTAATGTTAATTTAACAGTTAATGTGTGGTTTTTACATCTGTTTGTTACTGCATTACTTATTACAGACAAAAGAAGACAACTTAAAATTCATAAAAATATGCCTCTACAGCAACTGTATAATAACAAACACCTTAAAACTAACAGACATGTACATGAAGTAAATAATCCACAAAACATTAACTAAACAATACTGTGCAAGGCATAACATAATCCACTAAATAAATAACTGAAAAATAAGAGGAAAGTAACTTTTTAATTATTACTTAAAAGATGGTTAAAACAGGGGATTTTGGGAGTGCCACGTCCACATTAATTAACAGGGATGATACTTTTTACTTATAAAACATTTCAACAATATGTTTACAAATAAATCTAAAAGTATATTATTGTTTTGGTAAATATAATATTTGTCGGCAAATTCTGAGGTGATTCATATTTTTACAAAAAAAAAAAAATCTAACAAATATTTTTATATATATATATATATATATATATATTAATTATTTAAAAGATTTTTATATTCTTTTGAATTAACCACCAACCTATGCTAATTCATATAATTAATATTTTTCACTCAATGCTCAATCCAAATCCAGTTAATTTAGATATTACCATAAGCATTTAGATTGTATTTACATTACCTGACAAAAACAATTTTACATTATATAAGGATGGATGGTGCCAAATTTTATATATATATATATATATATATATATATATATATATATTTTATTTTTTTAATTAACATTTAGTTTTTTTTAATGCCAATCTTTGAGGAAACAACTAGAAAACTCTAGCGTCCCACTTAAGATGTATTTCAGTTGTGCTAATGAATTTCAGCACCATGGACAGCACTAAAAACCCACGCCTCTATGTTAGTTACAAACAAAGCCATTCAACCACTCAAGCATGCCATTATCAGATAAGAAATGTTTATACCTCATTCATTTGCCTAACTCTTATTAAGAAAGCCCTTATGATTGGATATCTACAGATATCTAAAAGTGTACCTGATACAGATCTTCTCAAGGGAAACGCCATGCTACTCTCAGAGGCATCCAAAGAAGGCTTTTATTCTTTCGCACTTCTTCACAGTGTGCAAAGCAAGAAAAAGGGCGTTGCGAACTTTCAACTAATTCTCCTGAGTATTCTGTCCATTAAAAGAGCGCAGCCCGGTGATCATAGCAGATCATTATCGGCTATTATTGACAGACCACTGTGAGTTTAGGGCGCCTTATCAATGATTCATCAGATGCATCTGTGATACTGCCAACTCTAACATTCTCTTCAGGGTCATTCACAGCAAGAAGCTAAAGAGAGAAGAGAGTAGAAAGAGCAAACACTCTCAAACCTTTGAGATGAATGAATCCTAATCACAAACCTGAGGATTTACTTAAAAGTATGCGCTCGATAAATCCAGCTTATAATCAATACAGTATTAGTGTTGCCAAGGCAGCATCATGGAAAAAAACAGGGCAATAAATAAAACCCATTTGGATAAAAAGTCCTGCTTCTAAATATTCTTCTTGTTAATAAAAGTGTCAGAGATCTGGCTGGTTTACAAGCTCTGAAAACCATGCACAGTTTAGGAACAGTCCAGAAAAGCAGAAGCAACCAGCTCATGTTCAGAGGGACTAATGAGATATCGGCGTAATGAGGAAACAGGGTTTTTCCTCAAACAGGAGGAATCGAATTAGTCTGGCCCTCCTTCCTGTTATGTGTTGGACCAACATGCGAACAACCAAGCATATTTTACTGCTCATCTAATGCAACTAATCTAATGTGAGTTTAAGATCTTATCAAAGTCACTCTCATACACGCAAGTGTTTTATGTAATCCTGTTATGCGTATGCAGTCTCCACTCATTCACATTAAATCTCCAGCGATTGTGACTTCTATCAGTTCTTGATGTCTTTACAGATGAGGGACCCTGAGCTGGAGCACTTTTTCATTTTCTGTTTTCTATATTTTCTATGCTGCTATTAACAAATATATTGTCTTTGCTAGGAACTGAATTGAATTAGCCAGGCCAAGTCTTAATTTAATTTATTAGGGCTGTTATGCTTCATGGTTTATGGAACCTAAATTCCAAAATGCCATAAAAAACCCTTTATTTTAATGACTTGCTGTTGAACAAAAGCTCATTACCCATTAACAATTAACTTAACATTTTGGATAATTCAAACACATTAATATGATCACAACAGATTTAATTTAGCTAAACGTAAGACTATTTACCTAAATAGTTAAAAATTACTTTAGTTTTATTCTTCTGTTTTCAGCCACCTTTCCAGTAAAAACAGCAACCCCACCCTGATGAAGCTGATCTCAAAGAGCACCACTAGATGGCGAGAAAAGATGTGAAATTGGCTTAGAGGGAACATTAGGTTCATCGTCACATACAAGCGTTCCTGAAGTGCACAATAAAACATACTTGGGTTTGAAATACAGTCAGTGTATACATGCAAGAGAAGCAATTAATTGTGTGGGTCCAGACGAGACGGCGCACTTAACATTGCCTTACTATTCAGTTCATTAAAAGTCATAACATCAATTGTGCAGTGAAATAATAGCATGTGTTGCAATGGACACTTTTCACATTTCACCGGTCATAGTTGCGTAAACTTTTATAGAGGTGAATATGCATCCCATATGCATTTTTTGCATCCCACTTTGCTCCAACAGCAAAAGAAAGGGGTTTCTATTACTTCATAAAAGAAGGGAAAATATCAAGAGATTTTATATTGGCCAGAGGAAATCAAGATTTTAAATTTCCCGCCACTCTCTGGCCGTTAGAAAATCTCACACAGCAGCTTCAGCTAGTTTTAATGCCTGTGTGATATTACACAGTTAAGAAGTATAAATATAGCCCTACAGTAAAAATGAAAAATTTACTACATTTGTGCCGTTACGTGGAAACGCGTGAGAAGGGTCCATATAAAACATTTACAACGCATGTTTTTTTTTTTTTTTGTGATAAAACAACGGGAACAGTCTTTGCTTATCGTATGTTATCATCAGGCAGTACTGATAAACCTCTCATCTCGACAAACCTTCAGTATTTTCTTTTTTCTTTAGAGCGAAGAGTTTCCAAAATGGACAGCAAAAGAGCTCCTGACATTTACTATGAAAGGGTGAGTTTTCTTTCTTATCTACAGCCAGAGACTCAGTTGACTCCGTCCGCAACAGAATGTACTCCTTGCCATCTTGAACAGTGTATACTTAAAACATAATGACAGAACAACAAGTATTAGGAAAAATTATGGCATGACATAATATATAGCCTATTTTACACAATATTGATTCATGCACGCGCACACACACGCGCACGCGCGCAGCGGGAGGCCGAAAGCCACAAAGAGAGACTAAATGAGTTTAGAAAGATGATACTGACATCTGGTGGTAAGCTATGGATTTAGTGAAATCTATACTATATTCTTCTTAAAGTATATAACTTACACTGCCATAGTGTTAAAAAAAATGACGAATATAAACGAATTAGTGACTAAGCTGAACACAAAAACAAATAAAAGTATGAGGCTTTCGAGTTTGTTTATATTAGTCACATCTTTTATTATTTTTTACACTTATTTTTAATTACATTCTAATATATCTGCAATTATTTGTATATATTTGTGCTACTTTTATAGTCCACATACCATAAGATTGTTGTGTAGGAGTCTTGTGGTGCGAAACATTGCATATGATGATTTCTTGTCACGGACACTTTTATGAGGTTGCAAAGTGTAAATCACTGAGGCTTCAACATGACAAATCAGTTTTATTGGTATCAACATCATGATGTATCTCGAAGGACACTCTTATAAAACATGGACACACAGTGGTGACATACAGTGACCAGAATTAAACACGTAATGAAGGTGTTCTAAACGTTCAATTAAAACTCCAAAGAAGCCTAATCTCTTGTTTAAGCTGAATCCCCACAGGTCTGTTAAATATAATTAAAAGCTGTCTTTTTAATGACCCCTCATTTTATATGGCCTCGCTGTAGATGTGTAGATAGTTCCTCACTTTTCCATGACGTAATAAACTTTAATGAGTTTTTCCTGTAACAACTTAATCAAACCTAATCCTCTGCACAACCATTAAACTCCCTCTCAGGGTTTGTGGACAGCTATATTGCTTAAGACCCAATCACACGACACTCGTTAGAACATATTACTAAAATCCAGGCGTGCACTTTAATGCTTGTTGACCTTATATAAAATGTTATGCAATTTATGTCCAGTGAAAGAACCACTGTAGACACTAAAAACAGAATACATCTGCTATATACAGCATGCGATGTATTTTTAATGAGGCAGCCTCTCCGCCTCTTTGTCTCCATGGCAATAGGTACCCAGCCTCCATCCGTGAACTGAAGCGCGGAGAGCGCCTATGTCATGCTCAAAAAAAATAAATAAAAGACACACATAACCCTTTTCTTGCTGTCAACACGTTTTATCCACAGAAAATGTTTTTAATGAAAGCGTCTGTTGTTTTGAGATAAAGTGTGAGAAAGGCTATGTATGCTTCTCGTGAAGCGCACTCGGCGGTTACAGTAGATTTAAAGTGACCGCGCCTCCGTAAATATGATCACAAAATAAACATAACACTTGTTGGTCACACACAGCTATAAGCTTTAACGCCCTATATGGATATATAGTTACATGTTAAGTTACTCTTTGTAGAGGCCTAATAGATCGGTGGCTACTACCGCCGAGAGAATCAATTTTTAATGATTTTCCTTGCGATGCTTGACATCGGGTTATTAATTGTAACCGTCCGCATAAGCAGACCCTGCGCCCTTTTTGCAAAATCATAAACAAGCACATTTATATCAATACATGGAAAGGAAAAAGGGTTTAAGCAAATTGATACATGTGATGTCTTACCCTTGGTTGCATCCTTGTCTTCTTTCGTCTTTAGTAATGCTTTCCCGCTCATAGATCCCAGTTTTGATGAAGAATTCCAGATGATAACTCACACCAAATCGGTCCGATCATTTAAAACTGGCTCTTCTATTAAACAGTGGCCGGCCAACCCCCCTTAAAGGAACCAGAGCGCTGTTTATAACGGTTTCCCATTGTACAATGTCTTTACATTTTTTCTTTTATTTTAAATCAAAGAATACATGGCATTCAGTATGAACCAGTTCTGTATGTTTTTCCAATCATCAAATAAACCAAATAACCTGAATAAGAGGTTTAATTAGATGAATTCAATGCAGTGGATGTTAATGTTGCTGAATCCTTACCGTTTGCTGGTCGTTATTTTCTTCTCTGGCAGGTGTGCATAGCGCTTTGTTCCATGTGACAAAAGACCAGGCAGCAAAGCATGGCGTGAAAAATTGTAAAAGCCACTTGCCGAGCTGTTTCAGCGACGTTCAGTTTAAGGTGTGAGAGATTACAAGTCGAGCGCTCATGATGTGGTTTGACACATCAATCAGACCACATGGCGGTGCATCACCCCCGCTACGCAACTATTGAGGTCGCGTTGTGGAGCTCAGTCCCAAACTTCACCACGTGACGCGTGACGTCGGCCTCCGCTGACGCTTCAGTCATCAGAAACAAACATGACGTAGAACATCTACGCAAAGTCATTCGTTAGCTGAACTTACCGCAAAGGTAGGCTTCATTTAAAGAACTACAGGTCAGTAAGCTAAAATATAACCATAGTAAGCAAGAGAATCTGAATGATTCCAGGATTGAACGAAAATGCCTATTAATTCAACAGGTGATGGACTCTGTATTCATTTCAAAGACTATGCAATAAAGGCACTTTGGCTCTATATGCTTGATTTAACAAAAATAGTTATATGCATTAAGTGTGATTATAAAGCTATATCTTCCATAACTATCAAATTTTCGCCTGCTGTAATTTTTTGGCTGAGAAATGAGTTCACCTGAGGAGGTAACGTAGCATGAAAATACTCTCACCAAAATAAATCCCTGTAGAAATGCCATAGAAATACAGTATTGACTAATTGAACCCCTGAATGTCATTGTAATTTCCGCTTCATTCCACTCTCCATGAGCAGCATTAATTATGTAGCTAACTTCCTGTTTGACTGCCACAGAGAAGTCACAAATCTTGTTACGTAAAAACGATGAAGCAAGTTTATTGTCGGATATGAGCACTATAAATGTTTAATATCTACACTTTTAAACTAGATCTGTCCGGTTCCTTAAATGTTTAGTACTAGATACTGTCAAACAGAAATTCACATAGTTTCTGTTGGGAAACTTATGTTGGCTTATTCACCTTGTGTCACTAAAGGAGAACGGATGTTTGGAGGGAAACATCAAACTTGCTTTATATTTTTCCACAAGGATTTCTTCAGTTTATGTTGTCAGAGGCTGTAGTTGTTTGCCAAATAGTACTTCTCTTAGCACATTATCTCGGTGACTTTAATTTTAAAAGCAATAATTTGTTTAGCAGCCATGAAGGTCTGTTAAGAGGGCAGTGTTAGTCAGCCAAGTCTTGTCAATATTTGCTGGGTCCCAAGTCTGAACTGAGTTCTCTAACTCAGCAGAAGTAAATTAAAAGACTGAAATGACTCAGACATGTGAATGGGTATCCATGCACGTATAAATCATCCACAAGAATTGTATAATCCACATATTCATCACATATTCATACTGCTGTGTTATGAAGTCTAAAATGACACTAAATGCACTATATTCAAACATTATGTTTTCTCGTGAAACCACACATTACATGGAATAAAAGTATTTCTATGGCATCAGCTATGAAAAATGCAATGAAAATGCAAGGCAAAGACCCATAGACACTGCAGGTGCAGACAAAAACACCCACCCAATGAGATATCTGTTTGCATGAAGTGCAAACACGTATGTCCTGAACTTTGGAGCGGAATGTGAAGGTATTTAGACTGTTGGGAAAGATTTCTGACTGAAGGGAAATAATCAAAGAGAAAATGGCGAAGATTTATCCCATTACTTTAATATGCAGTTTGCTGCTTGAAACCTGGCTTTCTTCCGAAGGTAAGCTAACATTCATCTGTCTTAAAATCTAGTTTATGTATGTTCCTGGAAGTCGTTGTTTTTAACACTTACTTTTTTATTAGAATCAAACACTGAATTGTCAGAATCCTCAGTTTGAGTTGGTCAGTGTAAAATATATTGAAATGGTCAAAGCCTGAGTATATTTTTGTTACATGCAGTCTTTTTAAATGTGAAAACAGACCAATTACTGTAGAGTTAGTAAAAAGAGAAACTGGTTAACACGACTTTTCAAGTTTTGTGTTTTGAGAAAATGTAAAGGAAACTAAAAATCAATCATCATATTGTTCTTATCACGCTGGACCTGAAAGAACAAGTCTTTGCCTCTGACTTCAATAGCTGTTCAAACTCTTTCAAAGCCTTTTAAAACTGAACAATACTCCCTTGCTAAATCCTCAATGCTTGTCGGACTACATTATCTGTGTCTTAGAAACAGACCTTGGCATTTGTGATTTTTCAGCATGTCTCTTTTGTGCATGTAGCTTCAGTGTTTCTGCCGAGGGATCTGGCGGGGTCTCTTCTGAACAGACAGAAACGCTATAACACAGGTAGATTTGAGGAGATGATGAAGGATGATTTGGAGAGAGAATGTTTAGAAGAACGCTGCAATCTAGAGGAGGCCAGAGAGGTTTTTGAAGACCAGGAACAAACAGTGAGTTGCACAAGCACATTTTTATCTCATAGATTTGTTTTTTAGGATTGTTTTTGTTTTGCGAATTTAAGAACTTTACAATCTCTGTTTCAGAGGAAATTCTGGATCACTTATATTGGTGAGCAGAAGTACTCTTTCTGATCCATGTATCATATTAAACACTGGTTATAAATCTTTCTGTATCTGTTTGTACCTTCTTTCCTTTCTAATTCATCCATAAAGTGTCTGTTAATTTTACCTTATGTTAACATCACATGATATATTCATAATATCATGGTTATGGCCTCTCCTTTCAGATGGAGACCAGTGTCAGTCATCTCCCTGTCAGAATGGAGGGAAATGTGAGGATGGTATGAGCACATACACCTGCTGGTGTCCAGCCCGCTTTAGTGGGAAGAACTGTGAGTTGGGTAAGATCCACGATCTTCACATTAGCTGTTAAGTCAGTGATTGTTATGTGAAACATTAAAATATGTTGTATAAAGAAAATATAGAACAAATGCTATTATATTGTCTGGTTCATGGATTCTTTTAAACAAATATGCCAAAATATGTTGTTTTTAGTCTTACTTTATTTATTTATATTTTCAATTGTGTATTTTTAGTTTTATTCTGTATTGAATATTTCGTAAGATGATGCCTATGAAGTTTAAGGATGCACACATGAACATATACATTTAGACATTTATCATAAAAACTATCATGAAATAATTATAGATATCATCATTTTATATCAAATAAATAATATACCAATCTTTGTCCAAATGTCTCTGCATTAGTACTCTGTCAAAAATAAATTCTTAAGCTTGTGTGCTTTTGTGACTTCCTTAAAGTCTTCCTCTGCTAAAACCTTATTTTGTCTTTCATGGGTTGCAGAAATGGCAAAACAGTGTAATGTAAATAATGGAGGCTGCATGCACTTCTGCGTTGTGGATAAAATTTACGGAGCAGTATGTGACTGTGCAGAGGGTTACAGACTGGCTCTGGATGGCATGACTTGTGAACCTACAGGTAATATAATCCTATCCCCACTTATTACATGCCATTTATCTGCATTAAGCCAGGACGTATGTTGTTTTTCAAACTCATAGCTCAGAGCTTTTCTTCTATTGTGCAGTATGACTTTTCATCCTATGCAGTAGGATATTTTGAACACACACCGTTTTCATTTATGTTTTAGGGCAGCACCCATGTGGACGTCTTGGCGCGACTATTGCTGAAACTCTTAACTCAAGATCTCTTATCAGTGCTGAAAATGGTCAAAGTCACTCTCTCAATCAAATCAATGCAACAGAACAAAATACAACAGAGTCCAGTCCTACAGATCTTCCTGATGTGAACGGGACTAGCACACCTCAACCTACACTGAAAAACATCACCACCATCAAAAATGCAACAAACGATCAAAATCGTATCGTAGGAGGAAACGAGGCAACACCGGGGGAGATTCCATGGCAGGTAGGTGAAGTGATGAAGTGTGTGTCCAAATAAAACATTCATAAGATTCCTCCTCACCTATGAAGCAAGACTGGTATAATCCTCTCTAGTTTGTGTCGAAAAATCCACAGAACATTGTAAAGAGGACATTACAACAAAAAACGTAATAATATCAGAACTCTTGAGGGAAATTTAGACTGTTTTTCTTTGTCGTGTTGGCAGGTGGCTTTTATGGAAAAGGTGAATAAGATTGCATTTTGTGGCGGCTCTCTGCTTAGTGAAGAATGGGTCATTACAGCTGCCCACTGCGTTGAAGGAAAGGTGGGATCTTTCTTCATCAGAGTGGGTGAGAAACCAGCTACACTGTCACATGGTTGTTATTGCTTTTTGGTTATAAAAAAGACACTTGGTAACACTTTAGAATAGGTAACTATTAACTATGATTTTTCCCTTTAATAAATTCTTAATTTGATGCTTATTGATAGTTAGTAAGGTAGTTGTTAAGTTTAGGTATTGGGTAGGATTAGGGATGTAGAATAAGGCATTCATATGTGCTTAATTAGCACTAATAAATGGCTAGTAATATGCATGTTAATAAGCAACTAATAGGTGTTACACTTTCTATGAAGCCTGTATTGATAATACATTATAAGGGTATACTTAAGGCATTATAATGAATGCCTAATGCATTATAAATAATTTGTAATAATTTGTAAAGTAATATGTTGTATCATCTCATAAATATTCATAAGAACCATTTTAATGTGTTATAATATTTACTTACTTGTGGTTATAGCTTTTAAGAGTATGATAATTTATAACACACAATGAACACGATCCATCTACTTAAGGTCTACTAATACTCTTTTCAGTTGAAAGTATTTAAATGAAGTAGATTTAAGTAGATTATTAATGAGATGTTATAACACATTATTACGGTTTTGTATAATACATTATGCATTCATTATAATGCCTTAAGAATACCCTTATAATGAATGATAAATACAGGCTTCATAGAAAGTGTTACCAGTGTGACCATAAGATAAAGCGTTACCAGAACATGCAATGTGATATCTGTAATACATGAGTTGCTATATTTCTGTTGTTATATTTCTAGGGGAACATGATGTGTCTATGAATGAGGGAAGAGAGAGTGACCACGGCATAGCAGAGTACCATATCCACCCACGTTACAACTCTCAAAAGAGTCTTTACAATCATGACATCGCCCTGTTGAAGCTCAAGGGACCCGTCAAATTCTCTGACTACGCCCTGCCCATCTGCCTGGGCTCTAAAGACTTCACAGAGATCTTGCTCAGGAGCGCAGAAAACTCCCTGGTGAGCGGCTGGGGGAGGTTACGCTACGGAGGCATAGATTCTAAAACACTTCAGAAAGTAGAGCTCCCCTACGTGGACCGGACCGAGTGCAAAGGCAGCAGCACAGACACCATCTCCCGCTTCATGTTCTGTGCCGGTTACAGTACGGTACGCAAGGATTCCTGTCAGGGGGACAGCGGAGGACCCCATGCCACCCGCTATCACAACACATGGTTCCTCACGGGTATCGTCAGCTGGGGCGAGGAGTGTGCTAAAGATGGAAAGTATGGCATCTACACCCGTATCTCCAGATATATGTACTGGATAAGTAACGTTACTGGCATCAGAACAGGACATATGTCCAATAATGGTCAACAGAGTTGGAATTAGATTAGGGTTGTTTCATAATAATACATGTCAGAATAAATTCAAGCTCACAGACAGTTTTGTACAGATGATATTTACTAGTCATCATTCAACAGACATACTGTAACAATCAAGAAAAAAAATAGTTTTCCATCTTACACTTTGTGCTTGTACAGTACATCTAGTGAAATTATTTTCATACACGATTCATCACTTTCATCTTAGTAACTCTGTACATATTATACACTTGAAGTGTATGGCTTTAAGAAGTGTGCTTCAAACTGAAGTACACATGCAACCCATTCAGACCGCATCCACTTTTCTTCTACCTTATCAAGCCCTCTTTTAAACGAATGACATGCAAATGTACACTACTTTTCAAGAGTTTGGGGTCATTTTTGTTTTACTGTTTTACGATGTAATTTATTCTTGTGATGCTAAAGCTGATTTTTTGAGAGTCATAACTCCAGTTTTCAGTGTCACATGATTCTTAAGAAATCATGCAAATGTTCTTATTTGGTCTCAAAAACATTTCATATTATTATCAGTGCTGACAACTGCTGCTAAATATGATATTTTGTGGAAACCATGATTTTATTCAGCATTCTTTCACAAATAGAAAGATCAGAAAACAGGATTGGAATTTGAAATACTTGCTTTCAAATGCCTTTTAATCAATTTAATGCATCCTTTCTGGATACAAGCATTCATTTCTTTTTTTAGAAAAAAATCTTAGTGAAGATCTTACTGACCCCAAACTTTTAAAGAGTACTATATTTGTTCATCGCAGGTTTTAATGAGCTTAGCTAATGTAAATTCACTTCAATGGTTTCTAAGCGGTTAACAAAAGTTAAATGCACATCGTGAGTGCAGGAAGTGTGACAGAGAAAAAGTTAATAGAACAAACAAGTTTACAGTGGACCTTATAATGATGCATACCACCAAGTTTTATTTCAATGACAAAAACTGACCCAAATATGCTGGAAGTGCTAAAAAAGGAATAAAACAAAACTACAGTAAACCCATATAAAAACACTTGGTTAACTAATCAAATTTGCTAAGTAGTCCAGAACAGCCATATTTGAACTGACATAAAGTGAATATGAATATAAACACGGGTCATCTGAAGGTAAGCAGTATGTTTTTATGCATAACTGTAAAGCAATAAAGCAATCACATTTCTGACCAGTGATTTGTAAAGTTTTCACGTCACATACTCTCTGAAATAGTTCTTGGAGAAATACTGATGACAAAGTAAAGTCAGAGTAATAAAAAAGATGAATTAGTGTCAACCTGGTAGGTTTAGGAATGGAATGTTAGGTTTTGGCACATAAACTTGATACTAAAGTTCAGTTTATCTTTCGTTCTTTGTAGCACTGGTGTCCAGGACTAAAATGGCTTTTTAAAACAAGTGTCCAACTGCTATACCTATCAGAGGAGAGAAAAACAGTTTGCTATTCTCTCAAGCCAATTTACACCACATGCCATAAACCTTTCTATTTTTAATATATACTAAAATACTGTGCTAACTACACAAATACATGTTTTATATCATGTTATGGCACAGCATGGTGATGGTACTTTCGAGGGATGAAGTGGATCAGTATAAAGTGCTTTGCAAAGCTCCTTTTATTTCCAGATTGTATTGTTGTAGGTGTGGTCATTGGCTCATTCGAGGAGAGAGAGGAATCCCTTTTTTTGTCTTTAAATCCAGCATAATCCAAAATCCCCACTGATGGCAGATGGAAACTTTCTCTCAACTAGACAGCTCTGTTTTCCTGACTTGGTATTTGTTTGTGTGCTTCAGGTTGGCGTGACCGGGCTCAGTCCTGAATGACAGTAATGGCCTTTAGGGTTGTCACATGGTGTGAGCTTTGTGTACATGTGGTTTATGTACTTAGGTGTTGCTGGGCTTCCTGCTGTTTATATTTCCCGTACCTATAAGAGCGTACCAGCGGAGTGCTTTAGAGAAAGAAAAGCTTCTATTGCAGTACAGTACTGTATGTTCAGATCTGATAAACCGAACACAATCAGTTTGTCTCTTTAAAATGTTTTTGCAAGCAGCATTTTAGAATAGTACTCTTATACAATCATTAGGCCTGTAAAGTTCACTCACCATAAGCCTCCCTCCTGATTTAATGGAGGGACTTCTCCCTGCATCTCCCAGCATTCTCAGCAGTGTATCAACAGGGAGTTTTCCTTCACCTCCACGAGTCAAATTCTTAACATGCCTGTGAGGATTACAGCGTAACACGGATCATTAACGTGAAAATTAGAGTGTTTCCTGTTGCGTAACTAGTGATTAAAAATTAATATGTTCTTGTAATTAATCAATGTTCTATACCAGAAGATAACACAAATTTGTATCAGAAATTTGAAACTACATTTTAGGGGAAAATTGTAGTTTTAAAGATGGCTAAATCTTTAGCAACAACATGCTAAAGTTTTGTAAAAAAACAAAAA
>JAUMHE010049575.1:0-21318 GCA_032359235.1 Enteromius mattozi
CAAACGCTTTATTTTTCGCTTTATTTTGCGAAACCCGTGTTCTCATCAGTCGCCTGTGTGAAAAATCTTGTGCCAAAAAATTCCTTTGGTGATATAATATATGCGGAAATTGCACTTGCGCAATAGGAAACCGATGGACATTCAAAAAATCCCCCTGCTCAAGACCGTGGCCGCCTTTCGCGACCGAATCACCGCCCTCGGGCTCGAATTGCCCATCGAGGATGCCATTGAAAAGGCTCCGGAATCCCCCTTGGCCGCCCCGCTGGACATCGGCGGCTTCAAGGTGGGCAACCGTTACGCCGTGCACCCCATGGAAGGCTGGGACACCACCTCCGACGGCAAACCCACCCCGGAGCTGATCCGTCGCTGGGAGCGCTTCGGCGAGTCCGGCGCCAAACTCATCTGGGGCTTCGAGGCCATGGCCGTGCGCCACGACGGCCGCGCCAACCCCAACCAACTCGTGCTGAACGCGGAAAACGCCCCCCTCATCCGCGAGGCGGCGCAGCGGGCTCTCGACGTGCACGCGCGCGACTTCGGCACCACATCGGATCTGTTGTGGGGCTACCAGCTCACGCACTCGGGCCGCTTCTCGCGCCCCAACCAGAAGACGGTGTTCGAGCCCTCGCTGGCCTACCGC
Organism: Enteromius mattozi; assembly: GCA_032359235.1. Taxonomy (NCBI): domain Eukaryota; kingdom Metazoa; phylum Chordata; class Actinopteri; order Cypriniformes; family Cyprinidae; genus Enteromius; species Enteromius mattozi. The sequence continues at coordinate 638 of JAUMHE010049575.1, forward strand.
CATCCCATCGTCGACCGCAAGTACAACGTGAAGGCCGACCAGCCGGTGATGACCGACGACGAGGTGAAGCGCTTGATCGAGGACTACGTGAACGCGGCCGTGCTGGCCGACAAGTCCGGCGTGCCGTTCGTGGACGTGAAGCAATGCCACGGCTACCTCGGGCATGAGTTCCTCTCCGCCTTCACGCGCAAGGGTCCTTACGGCGGCGAGACGCTGGAGGAGCGCTCGCGCTTCGCCCGCGAAATCATCGCCGGCATCCGCCAAGCGGCGCCCAAGCTCATCATCGGCGTGCGCCTGTCCACCTTCGACTGGGTGCCGTTCAAGAAGGGCACGGGCGGCAGCGTCACGGGCGTGCCGGAAGAGTTCGCGGACCTCCTCCCGTACCGCTACGGTTTCGGGATCAATCCGAACAACCCGGTGGAGATGGATCTCACCGAGCCCATCCAGTATCTCAAGATGCTCAAGGAATGGGGCGTGGCGGCGGTCAACGCCTCCTGCGGCTCGCCGTACTACAACCCGCATATCCAACGTCCCGCCATCTATCCACCCTCCGACGGTTACCAGCCGCCCGAGGATCCGATCGTGGGCGTGGCCCGCCAGGTCGGCGTGGTGCGCGCGCTCAAGAAGGCCGTGCCCGACATGCCGCTCATCAGCTCGGGCCTCACCTATCTGCAGGAGTTCCTGCCGCAGGTCGGGCAGGCGCTGGTGCGCCAAGGCTGGACCGACTCGCTCGGCATCGGCCGCATGATGCTTTCCTACCCGCGCATCGTCGCCGATTCGCTGGAGAAGGGGGCGATTGAAACCAAGAAGATCTGCCGCACGTTCTCCGACTGCACCACGGCGCCCCGCAACGGGCTCAAGTCGGGCTGCTTCCCGCTCGACGAGTACTACAAGAAGACGCCGGAGTTCGAGAAGCTCAAGGAGATCAAGCAAGCCGAGCGCGCGGCGGCGAAGGCTGCGGCCGTTCCGGCGTAACGCGACGGAACGAAAACAAGAAGGGAAGGCGGGGGTTCTCTCCGCCGACCCTGAAAAAAGCCGCCGGACCCTGAGCGTCGTCGAAGGGCCCTGCGGCTTTTTTCATTGGGGTCTCTGCGAGTACGCAGCTACGGGAGCGCCAGCGTCCGCCGCAGCGCGACGCCGTCGCCCTTCGCCTCCAGCACCAGCACGCGCCCGCGCAGGGCCGAGAGCGGGAAGCGGCGCGCGCCCTCGCCGGAGCCCGATACCGACGCCACCGTGCGCCCCACCGGATCCGAAAGGCGCAGCGAGTATGCGCCGCCGAACGGCGCATGCACTTCGAGGAAGTCCCCGGAGATCGCCCAACTCAGGCGTCCGTTCAACTCCTTAGCGGCCAAGGCCGGATCCACCGCGACCACGCCGTCGAAAGGCTGGCTCGGCGAAATTGCGTTCAGCGTGTAGTAGGCGATCGTGTCGCGCGGCGCCGTGTTGGTCGAGGACCGGTACGATTTGCGAATGTTGACCTCGACGATACGGTGCAGGCTGCCGGTGCGCGCCACAAGGCCGGGCAAAGCCAGATACACGCGCTTGCGATCCGGCGAAATCTGGATGGAGGACGGCGTCAGCGTGGTCAGGCTGCCGGAGGTTTTGCTGCCGCCGTACGACGAGGTGGGCGTATAGGTGTACGTGCGCACGATGTAGCTCGAGGCCTGCTTGGCCAGCGCCGTATCCACCGGCAGGGTGAACTCGATTTCCATGCCTTGCGCGCGCGAGCGCACCGCCAGCATCTCGAAGGTCGGCGTGCCGTTGTACTTCAGCTTCTGGAGCCCGTAGAATTGCCCGTTCCAGCTCCAGTCACCGGTTGTGCCCATCATGCCGACGTAAATCTGTCCGTCCGTCCCTTCGACCATGCGATAGGCGCCGCCCTCGAGCCCGCCCATCCAGGCGAATCCCGCGCCCTGCCACTCGCCGTTCACCTTCTCCACGAAGAAGCGCTGGATGCCGCCCCAGCTCACGTCGCCCATGATGATCTGTCCCGCGTACGGACCTTGGGTCAGGTACAGCGGCTGGCCCGGAGAGTTCGAAAACACGCCGGTGGCATTCATTGTACCGCTACCGCCGGAGCCCTCCTGCGGCATGAACACCGCGGCGGGAGTTTCGGTCAGATTGTCCCAGGCCACGTCCTCGGGGATACCCGTATGGCGGTAACCGTAATGCGCCCCCTCCTTGAGGGCGATGAGCTTGTTGGTGGGAACCCAATGCCCCTGCGTCTCCGTCGTCCACAGCGAACCCTCCGGCCCGAAGGTCAGGCCGGTGTGGTGGCGAAAGCCCGTGGCCCGCGTGCGGAAACTTCCGCGCTTGTTGCTCGTCCCGTTGCCGAGAGTCACCGCCAAATGGCGCCCGCGATACGGATTCACCTGCGCGATACTGCTGCCGTTGTACATCGAGGAGGGATTGACGAAGAACGTGTCGTTGCGTGCGACCAAACCGTACAGCCACTCGCTGCGGCCTTTGATCGGATTGAGTGAGTCTCCCCCGGATGGGGTGCCCGGCAGGATGAACACGGTGTCCACGCGCGTGACAGGCCCCGTGTTTCCGTTGCGAATAAGGCGCACGATCACGTTGCCGCCGGAGACGTAGATGGTGTCGCGAACCACCGCAATACCCATGATATCCTCAAGCCCGGTTGCAATGCTGTCGACGCTGACCGTCGGGTTGTCGGCGGCCACGCCGCTGAGCACATACACCTTGCCCGTGTACTGGCGGCCACCGCTGCTCCCGCTGGGGCAGCACGCCGTGCGCGTTCCGAGCCAGCTGCCGACCACAAGCCGCCCGTCCGACAGGAAGGCCATGCCGCCGACGGTGGGACGAAACGTTCCCGGGCGCAATGTCGTGAGGGTGTAGCTGGGGTGTACCGTGGTGAGGTGAGTGGCCGCAGGCGTGGGCGTCGCAAGCACGGCAATGAGCAGGGAGGCGAACAGCGCGAGAGCGAGGAGCGGAGTCTTCCGCAAAATTCCGGTACTTGATTTCATGAAAAGTCCCTGATGGTTTCCGGGTCGCGGTTCATTTTTATGGACGGACGCAACTTGGGTAATTCTTGCACAATATATGGCGAAAAACCCCAAAATACGTCCGGATTTTGGGCCCGGAATACGCTCCCACGACTTAAAAGTTTTCGCAGAAGCGATGTTCGGGGCGTTTCGGCTTCCGTAGCGAAGTCTTCAATAGTTGAAGCTGACCCGCAAAGACAGACCGTGCGTGCGGGGAAACCGGTTCTCCGCGCCCTCGGTCTCGGAGGTGCTGAATAGGTAGCCGATTTCCACGTTGCGCGTGAGGAAGAAGCGAAGATCGGCCTCGAGATTTTCAAGCCGCGTCTCCTGCAGGCGCGCGTTCTCGGCGAGCACCTCGGCGCGCAGGTCGAGCGTGAATTGCGACGAGAGCCGCAGCCGTGCGTTGAGAACGCCTTCCGCGCCGACTTCACGCGTATCGCCTGCTTCCTTGTACGCGCCCGGCCCCAGCAGTTCGTAATCGCCGCGTGAAATCTTCTGGCGCGCGGCGACGCCCAGCTGCGTGGAAACCTCCGCGGCGTAGAGGGACAACCACTCGATGTTCACGCCCGCACCCTCGGCGAGGAAAAGCGGGTACAGCGAGGGTTGCACGCGGAACTCGCCGCCGGTGGCGACCGTGTCGAGGGCCCCGCTTGCTCGCGTCACGTACACCGTGTCCACCGTGGCATTGGCGGGGAAGAAATGGGTGGAAACCTGCCCGCGCACATACGGGCCCAACCAGTTGTTGAAACGGCGCACCCAGGTCGAGCGCAGTTGAACGGCGTCGGTGCTGGTGGTGAAGGGTTGATCGTCGTCCTTGTAGAAGCTGTTCTGCAGGAAGAGTTCGGTGACGCTGAAGATGCTGGCGCGATCATAGCGCGCCCGCAGACGCATGTCCGTGGAGAAGAGCAGGCTCTGCGCCGCCTCGTCGGCCGCGTCCACCTGGCGCGTGAAGTTGGCGTTGCCGCCCGCGCGCAAACCGTAGGTCCAGTAGCGCCCGGCGCGGGCGCGGGTGTTCAGGGACTTGATTCCGCCGGCGATGAGGCTCCCGTCCTGCGAGAACACGAGCTCCACCGAGTGCAACTCGCCCGGGTTGATCTGCACGGTGATGTAGTTGCGCAGGGAGTTGTAGCCCTCACCCACCTTCGAAAGTCGGTACAACCCCGGGGGCAGAACCCACACCTCGATGTCCTGCAGGCGCTCCTCCTTGTAGCCGCGCCCGCGCCCGTAATTGACCCAGTCTTCCATGCGCACCAGATCATACTGCCCGTCCTCGTAGCTGCCGTCCTCCAGCAAGGTCTCCACCAGGAGTCCGCCCCAGTCGGGATACACGGTGGCCGTGCGACCGTCATCGACATGCACCGTGCGACGGATGCGGCGGCCGCTCACGCCCGAACCGAAACGCACCTCGTAGCGCCCGGAATCGAGCAGGATGCGGCCGCCTGTGCGCCCGGCCGCCACGAACTCGCCGCTCAAGCGATACACCGCCACCTCCGGCTCGCGGCGCGGTTCGCTGTAGGTGGGCACGAACAGCGCCCCTTTGCCGAGCGCCACCAAAACGGGGTCGCGCGCCAATTGCTCGTGCACCGGCGGGGCGATCCAGTTTTCCCCTGTCGCCGAGTCGGAAGGTGCGCGCACGGCGCCTGATGCCACGGGAGTTGCCATACGCGGCTCCGCCGTCACCTCCTCGCCGGGCAGGGCGTCGAGCGCAGGATCCGCAGCGACCGGAGCGGCGACCATCATCGCGAACATCCATGCGATCGGAAGCGTGCGAAAAAAAAGGGGCGTGGTCATGGTGGACCCGGCGCGAGGTCAGCGCGTTCGCGGGGTGGCGGGAGCCGTCGGCGTCACAGGCGTTGCGGCCGGGACGGGAGCGGGCGCGACGGGAGCGCGGCGACGCGCGACCTCGGCCTTGAGAACGGGTTCCACCTCCTCCACGAGGCGATCGTGGATCATGGAGATGAGCGCGGCGAGCTCGCGCACCACGTACACAGGTTCCTGCTGGGGGACGGCCTTGCGCAAGTCGTAGAGCTGCTTCCACATCACCTGGCCCGTCTTGTCGTCGAGCAATTGATATTCCACCGCGATGTGGGCATACCAGCGGTCGGGCGAATCGTATTCCTCGATGGCGCGCACGTCGCACGTGAGCTGGAAGTCGGGCGGCACGCTCTCGGCCACGCGGGTGACATTGTCGAAGAGGCGCGCCGCACGCAGGTGCTTGAAGAGCAGGTCGCCGATCATCCGTTCCGGATCCACCGCCCACAGGTTGTAGGAGTAGAACTGCATCTGGTAGGCGCTCTGGCGATAGACGATTTGGCTGCGGCGGTAGGCCTCGGCGATGGTGGGCTCGCGCAACCGCACCGTGAAGGGAAACGGCCCGCGTTTGAGACGCTCCTCGGACGGAGCCGGGGTGTAGTCCAGCGTGTAGTACTTGGTCTCGATGGTCTTTCCGAAGAAACAGCCGGAGAGCAGGATCACCGAGGCCGCGATCAGCGCGCGCGAGGCCGTCATTGCCGCCGCTCCTGCTTTTCCTCGCGACGCAGCAGCAGGGAGGGATTTTCCCGAATCTGTCGCGTGAAGGATTGCATGTTCTTGAGGCTCTCCCGCAGGTTCGACATGGAGACGGCCAAATCCTCCTGGGTGCGACGCACCGTCACGTCGAGCGTGGAAGCCACCTTCTGTACGTCCTGCGCGGCCTTGCGATACTCGCGCAACGTCCCCTCGAGATCGGATTTTTCCACCTTGGTGCGCGCGGCGCGCACGGTGCCGTCGGCCTGATCGAGAAGCGCCGCCACGCGCCGACCCGGGTGGACGCCTTGCACGTCGCGCACCAAGGAGTCGAGCGCCTCGGCGAGACCCGCCGAAGCCGTCATCATGCGGTTCAGATTCTCGCGGTTGCCCATCTCGGTGATGGCAATGACGTTGCCGAGCAACCGATCGACTTTCCAGGCGATGGAATCGGCGCGCAACGCAAGGCGGCCGAGCATGGAAAGATCCGAGGACACCTCGCCGCCCGGCGCCACGTCCGCGGCGCCGTAACTCCCCCCCGTGATATCCAGGTACTTGAGCCCGGTGATCCCGTAGCTGCCCAGCATCGCGGTCATGTCGCGCTTCATGGGCGTGCCGCGGCGCACCGTGAAGCGCACCACGGTGCGGCGGATGTCGACGCTGTCGGCGGAAATGGCGATCACCTGACCCACGTCCACGCCGTTTTGCCGCACCGTGGATCCGGGCCCCAGGCCCGTGACCGACTCCTCCATGCGGGTGAAGTAAGCGTCGGTGCGCACCAGCAGGCGGCCGCCGATCAAAAAGAGGATCAATGCGACGAAGGCCGCCGCGAGGACGACGAGGAACACGCCTAATCTGGCTTTTTCCGCGCGCGTGGCTTCCATCACGTCCTCCGATGCGGAACCGTTCGCGGCGCGGCTCCAGCGGGAGCGCGGCGGGCGAGGAAGTCCCGAACCTCCGTCGGGCCGTCTTCGGCCTCGGACAGGGTGCCTTCGAAAATAACCTTTCCGCCGGAAAGAAACGTGATCCGGTCGGCGATGGCCCGGATGGAATCCAGTTCATGGGTGACCACCACCATCGTGATCCCCAGTGTCTCCCGTAGTTCGAGCAGCAGGTCGTCCAAGCCGCGCGAGGTGACCGGGTCCAGCCCCGCCGAGGGTTCATCGCAAAAGAGCAGCGCCGGATCGGCCGCCAGCGCGCGCGCGAGCCCGACACGCGTGCGCATGCCGCCGGAAAGCTCTCCCGGGAACTTGGAGCCCGCTCCCGCGAGGCCCACGCGCCCCAGCTGGATGCGGGCGAGCGCGCGCAACGTCTCGCGCGGCAGATCGGGATGGCGGATGCGCAGCGGCAGCGCGACGTTTTCCTCCACCGAGAGCGACGAGAGCAGGGCCCCGGCCTGGAAGAGCACGCCGATGCGCCGCAGCGCATCGTCGGAAGGGCGCCCGCCCGACCAGTCGAGAACGCGACCGAACAATTCCACCGTGCCGGCGAACGGGCGCTCAAGACCCGCCGCCGCACGCAGCAACGTGGACTTGCCGCACCCGGAACCGCCCAGCACCACGCGAATCTCGCCGGGCCGCACCTCGAGATCCACGCCGTCGAGGATCACACGCGACCCGTACCCGGCCTGCAAACCGCGCACGCGCAGGGGCGAAACATCTTGGGAATCGGAATGCGGCATCACAAATAGAATATGAATGAAAACAACGCGTCCGCGAGCACGATGGCGAAAATGCACGCGACGACGCAGGCCGTCACGGCCCGGCCCACCGCGTCGGCGCCGCCTCGCACGCCCAACCCCTTCACGGAGGCGATGAACACGATGAGCCACGCGAACACCACCGACTTCACGAGCATTTGGCCCACGAACTTGAGGGCCACCGCGTCGCGCAGCTCGCCCAAAAAAGCCGAGGGCGTCACGTTGAAGAACAGCAGGGCCACGACAAGGCCGCTCGCCATGCCGGACAAGGCCGAGGCCACCGTGAGCAGCGGCTGCGTCAGCGTCAGCGCCCAAAAGCGCGGCAGCACGAGAAACTGGATGGGATTGGCGGACATGGCGCGCAGCGCCGCCACCTCCTCCTGCACCGTCATGGTCGCAAGCTCGGCGGTGATGGCGCTGCCCGAGCGACCGGCGAGGATCACGGCGGTCATCAGCGGCCCGATCTCGGTGATCATGCTGATGCCGATGCCGTCGGCCAGGAAGATGGCCGCCCCGTACTTCTCGAGCTGAAGCCCGGACTGAAGCGCCAGCGTGAACCCGATCAGCGTCGAGAGCAAGAGCACGATGGGAAGGGCCGTGCTGCCGAGGCGAATCATCTGCACGGTCGTCTCGCCGCGCAGCAAGGTGCGCGGTTTGCGCGCACCCCACGTCGAATGATGCAACGACTCGGAGAGGAGAAGCCCCACGTCCTTCCACTCGCGGGAGAGGGCAAACGCCCCGTCCCCGAGGCGCTCGAAGGGGCCGGACGCCGCCTGCGGCTCCGCGGGCGGCGACGGCGGCACCTTGGCGAGCGTCTCGGCGTCTTCGTCGGTGAGCCCGGTCACCTCGACCGAGCGCCCGGCTGCTGCGCCCTCCTCGCGCACGGCGACGAGGAAGGAAGCGCCCAGCGCGTCGAGCCGACCGAGTTCGGAGCCGTCGAGGACGAGGTCGCGTCCGGCGCGCAAGGCGCGACGCGAACGCGCCGACATCCGGATCACCGCATCGGGGGTGAGCGACGCGGGAAGCTTGAGGATTTCGGGGGGCACGTCCCAATTATAGGGTTTTTTGGGCTCCGAAACCCCGATTCGCGCGGCCGACCGGCCCGCCCTTGCTATTTTAGCCCCGTTCGCCCCCGCTTACTCCTTTGCAACTCCTGCTCCGCCACCTCCCGATTCTCGGTCTCCTCACGGGAGCGGCCTTCGCCGCGCCCCCGTACAGCTGCGCCGATGTGGAGCGTATCGCGCTTTCCGATCACCCCATCCTGGCCGAGAAGGCGCTCGAGGTGGACAAAGCGCGCGAAAGCGTCCGCGACCTGGACATGGCCGTGATCCTTCCGCGCTTCGAGGTGGAGACCGGCATCGGGCCCGCGCCCGGCATTCGCCAGCGCCTCGAACCGAGCGGCACCACCGTCGGAGGCGACACGGTGCTCTCCTACGCGCGCGAGTTCGACTTCGGCGAATGGGGCCCCTTCTTCGGCATCAAGGCGACGGTGGCCCAGCCGCTCAACATCGCGCGCTACCGCGCCGGCCGCCGCGCCGCCGCGCTGAACGCCCGCGTCTCGGAGGCCACGCTGCGCAAGGAGGCGCTCGACGTCGCCGAGGAGGCGCGCACGCTCTGCCTGCAACGCCTGTACGCGCTCACCATGCATCGCGAGCTCGCGGCGGCGCGGCGCGACCTCGACCGCGCGCAGCGCAAGGTCAGCGATCTGGTGGAGGAAGGCAACGAGGAAGTCACCCAAACCGACGCGCTGAGGCTCAAGGCCGGACGCTTCGCCTTGGATCAAGGCGTGAACGAAGCGCGGCTCGGCGTGGAGCGCACGCGGCTCGCGCTGCGTTTCGCCCTCGCGCTGCCCGACTCCGTCGAGCCGACCCTGACCGACTCCGTGCTGACCCTGCAGGAGGGCGCGCTGCCCCCGCTCGACACGTTGCGCATGGCGGCGCTGCGCGCGCATCCCGACCTGCAGCGCCTGCGCCACGGGCTCGCCGCGCGCCAGGAGCTGATGAAGGTGGCGCAGGGCGAAATCGGCCCCGACATCTTCCTGTTCGGAAGCTTCGAGTACAGCAAGGCCTGGTCCTCCGATCGCCAGTCGGGCGGCGGCGATCCCTTCGCGCGCGATCCGCTCAACGAATTCACCGGAGTGGCCGGCCTTGGCATGCGCCTGCGCCTCAACTTTTGGCAGCGCTATCAGACCTACCGGCGCGAGCGCCTGAGCCTGCGCCAACTGGAGCGCACCGAAGTATACGCCGCGCGCGGCATCCTGATCCGGGTGGAAGATTCCTACCTGCGCGCGCTCAAGGCCCGCGCCGACGTCGAGGACGCGCTGCGCGCGCTGCGCGCCTCGGAAGCCTGGCTCAAGGGCGCGGTGTTGCGCTACGATCTCGACCCGTCCGAGGCGCGCGAATTGGCCGCGCCGTTCCGCCAATCCATCACCGCCAAGAACGACTACTACAAGACGGTGCTCGACTACGATCTCGCCCTCGCCGCGCTGTTCAAGGCGACCGGATGGACGCCGACCGAGGGCCTTGGTACCTTGCGGGCGGGCCCGTAACCCTTGGAGGACGTCCCATGAAGCGCATTTCCGTTCTTTCCCTCATCTTGCTGGCCGGTTTTGCCGTCGCCCCGCAGTTCGCGTCCGCGGCCACGGATCCCGTCGAGAAAATCCGCGCGCAAGACGTCGAGCTGCAGAAGCTCCTGCGCGACAAGGGCGTGGGCAAACAGACCGCGCGCGTGAAGGTGCTGATCAACGGCATCTTCGACTTCGAGGAGCTGGGACGGCGCGCGCTGGGCGCCACCACCTGGGGCAAGATGACGCCCGCGCAACGCACGCGCTTCGTCACCGCCTTCAAGTCGATGGTCGAGAACTCCTCGGTCAAGCGGTTGGAAGCCTACTCGAGCGACTCCACGCGCTACGCCCCCGCCGAAATGAACGGCGAAAAGGCGGTGGTGCGCGCACGCGTCTTCTCCAAGGGCGCCGAGTCGCAGGTGGAGTACAAGCTCATGCTCAAGAACGGCGAATGGCGCGCGTGGGATCTGGTCATCGACGATCTCAGCACGGCGGGCAACTACGGCGATCAGTTCCGCAAGATCCTTCAAAAGAACACCATGGATGCCCTCATCGCGCGGCTTGAGAAGCGCGCCAAGGACGATGCGGGGGCGCAGGCGCAAACCGTGGACGACGTGAAGGCGCGCTCCGGAAAGTCCGACGCGACACGACCGCCTTCCGGACTGTAAGGTCTTTTTTAAGGTCTTTCAGGTCTTTGCTGTCTTTGGCGAGGCCGTTGGCCGGGAGAACCCCATGACGTTTTGGGGGTGGGCGCTCTTCCTCTTCCTCTCCCTGGCGGGGTTCGCCCTGCTGCTGCTCGCGCTGTTCCACGTCCGGATCCGCGCCGCTTGGTCGGGCTCGCTGGGACAGAAATGGAAACAGGAAGGAAGCTTCCGCGTCGAGTACGGATTCCCGGGATTCATGCACGCGTGGGATCTCGATCCGGTTGGCGAAGAAGATGTCGGGAGCCCTGAATCGGGAGTCGGGAGTGAAGAAAACGCATCACCCAACGTTGCGGTGACGACGTCATCCACATCGAATTCTCCCCCGAGGCCCGTCGCGCCTCTCCCGACTCCCGATTCAGGGCTCCCGACCTCCCCCGCTGACCGCGCAGAACCCCCCGGCGCCGCCGCGCCCGCGAAGAAGCCCCGCAAAAACCGCGATCGACATCGCTGGCGTCGCGCTCTTTTTCACCTCGCGACCGACGCTCCCGCGTGGAAGCTTTTCATGCAGTACGATCTGGCCACGCTGCGTCGCATGGTTCGGATGCTGAACCTGCACGTCGCCATGGACGCAGGCCATCCCGACCCCGTGCTGCTGGGCAAGGTCGCGGGGTATTGGCACGCGCTCGCGCCGCTGCGTCCGCGCGGTGTGACGCTGGGCCTGCGCTTTCAGGACAGGGATCCGAGCTTCGCGGTGCGCGCGGAGGGTGGGTTTTCGGTGTTGTCGCTGCTGGGTTTCAGCGTGCAGACGGTTCTCACCTTCCCGTGGTTCGGGTTGGGTCGCAGGGCGCATCACGCCTGGAAGGGCCATGCGCTCAACGGCTGGCGAGGGGCCATCTATCGCAAGATCCAGACGTTGGGGTGAGGGAGGAAAAAGAGATCAGAGGTCAGAGATCAGCGTCAGGGCCATCGGTGATGGTTTGGGGTAAGGGGGCAAAACCAAGTGCCGTGTCGAACGATTTTCCGATGATGAATGGACGCGCTGCATGACCCGCCGGACATGACGATCAAACCCGCACGGCTCCCCGATTTTCTCCACATCCCCGACATCTGTCATCTGTCATCTGATATCTGATATCAGACCTCTACTCCCCTTTCTTCATTAGTTAAATTTCCCCCATATCGGAGGTCGCATGAGCTTTCTCGAAAAGGAAGACGACAAGAAATCCGCCGTCTGGGACTGGGTGTTCGGCATCGGGTTGCTTGTGCTCGTGGGCGGGTTCACGGCGTATTATCAGTATCAGAAACGGGCGACCCGCGAGCGTTTCCGCGCGGCGGACGCGCTGTTCAAATCGGGCGAGTTCGCCGATGCGGCGGACGCCTACGAGGCGCTCAAGGATGCCTCCTACCTGACCGCGGCCGACGACAGCTCCATTTACGCGCGCCTCGACACCATCGAGGAGTTGGGCGAAGCGGAGCGCGAGGCCGTGGCGCGCATTCGGGTGAAGCTCGCGGCGGGTGATACCGGCGGCGTGCGCACCGAGCTTGACACGCTAAAGTTCCGCGGACTGCTCGGCGCGGAGGATCAGCGCTGGTTGGACTCGGTGAAGTCCGCGCGCTGACGGCCCTCACCCGCTGCTGCGCCCCTAAATTTCGCGGGCTCAGGGCGGCTTGTCACGAACCCCTCTCACCGACGTTTCAGCCCTGTTACCGGGGGTCGCGCGCCGTTTCCAGCGCATCCCGCGAGGGCTAACATTGCGCGCATGATGCCAATGACGATGCAAAAGGCATGCGCGCAGAACACACGGTTCATCCGTCTTTTCCCCGGGTGCGCTTGAGCCGCTTTTCTTTCGGAGAGCTGCTCCTCGGCGCGTACCTGCGGTGGACGGGGAAACGCCATCTCCTCCCCCTTCTTCAATCGCTGAAGCACGCCGGGCGTCCCGCCGACGTCGCGTTTCCGGCGGAGCTGGTGGAACAGGGGCTCTCGCTCGTGCTCGCCGGTCTTAACAACACCCTCGCGGTGCAAAGCAATTCCTCTTGGGTGTGGCCGTATTGGGTGGAACGGCAAATCGATCCCGACTCCGAGGCCTTCCTCCCCACCGGCACGGGCGTGATCAAGAACAACCTGACCGCGCGCAACTGGGTGGCGCTCGGAGTGGACGGCTCGGCACGCGAGGCGATGATCGACCCGGTCGGCATGATCACCCCCCGCCCCTACGGATTTTCCTGGTTCCCATATCTGCGCGTGGACGGCACGGGGTTCTTCCCGCCGCGCATGACCGGGACGCGACAGGAATTGTTGGAGGACACCTTGCCGGTGCTCCGCACCCTTCACGCGGCGCGACCCGACGTGGAATGGACCTCGGAATGCATCGCCCTCCGCGCACAGGATGGCGTGGAATGGCTGCTGTGCACCCATGCGTTGCGCAACCTCTCGGCGCGCCCGCTGCCGTTCACCTTCGGCGTCGCCGTCCGCCCTTACAACCCGCTGATGTTCAGCCCGCTGCGGTCGTTGCGCCACGAACGCTCCGCGACGGGATCCATCCTTCGCGTGAACGGAAAGCCGGCGCTGCTCTTGCCCGAGGCGCCGAACCGGATGACGTTCTCCAACCGCCGCCTTGGCGACGCGTTGATCCGCCAGGCGGCGCAGCGCGATGCGCGCCTCGACTCGCTCTCGGGCATGATGGCAGCTTCGGCGGAGTACGACGGGATCCTGCAGCCGGGAGAGACGCGCGTGCTGCACTCGGTCGGCATTCTCGCCCGGGGGACCGCGGGAGTCACCTCCATCCCCGCGCCGAAGTTTTTGGTGGAAATGAGAGATGCGGAAGTTGCCCGTCTGCGCGCGGAGGAAACGCGCGGACTCCGGATCCGGATCCCGCACGCCGCGCTGGAACGGGCCTTCCGCGCCGTGAAGGGACGTTTGAACGTCTTCGACGACGGGGATCATTTCTCGCCCGGCACCTTCCTGTACCACGGGCACTGGTTCCGCGACGGGGCGTACATCGCGCTCGCGTTCGATCAAGCGGGATTCGGCGATCGCGTGGCCGCCAAAATGGACGCTTTCCTGAGACGCCAGAACTGGCGGGGATTCTTCCGCAGCCAGAACGGGGAATGGGACAGCAACGGACAGGCCCTGTGGACGCTCATCGGCCATGTGCAGCGAGGGGGCGACCCGGCCCTGCTGGAGCGGGCTTGGCCGGCGCTGCGCGCAGGCGCGGGCTGGATTCACCGCATGCGAAGCTCCACGCGGCGCGCGAACTCGCCGCACGCCGGACTGATGCCCGCGGGATTCTCCGCAGAACATTTCGGACCGAACGATCACTATTTCTGGGACAACTTCTGGAGTCTCGCGGGACTTGAGAAGCTGCTGTGGGCGGCCCGTTTCCTCGGGAAGGACGGCGACGCGGCCCGACTCGAATCCTGGCTGGGCGCGTACCGTGCCGACATGGAAACCTCCATGCAGACAGCGTTCCAAGCCACGGGCGGCGAGGGCCTCCCCTGCTCGCCCTACCGCGGCATGGACTCGGCGGCGGTAGGAAATCTGGTGGGCGTCTCGCCATTGGGCGTGACCTCGCCCGGCGCGGAATGGGTCTCGGGAACCGTGGAGCACCTCGCGCGGCGCAACCTGCGTGACGGGCTCTTCCTGCAGAAGATCATCCACACCGGTCTCAATCCCTATCTCTCCGCGCAGCTCGCGCGCGCCATGCTGGTGCGCCAGGATCCGCGCGCGTTCGGCATCCTCGAATCCCTGCTTCGCCACGGCGGCCCCGCGCACGCGTGGCCCGAGGCCATCCACCCCCGCACCGGCGGCGGCTGCATGGGCGACGGCGACCACGGTTGGGCCGCCGCCGAGTTCCTGAACCTGACACGCGACTTCCTCGTGCGCGAGGAGCGCGGCGCCTTGCTGCTGCTCTCCGGCGCGCCGACAACCTGGTTCCGGGCGGGCGCGACGATGGGCGTGGACGATGCCCCCACGCTGCATGGAACCGTCTCGTTTCAGGCCTCCGTCGCGGAAAACTCGCTCGCCGTGGAGTGGTCATGCCGGCGTCAGCCGCATCAGGATCCGGCGCCCCTCACACTTTGCCTTCCCCTGGCGCTCGGGCGCACCCTGGGCGCAGCAGGGCAGGCGTACGGCCCGCACTTGCGCCTTCGGCTGCCCGGAGATTCCGGGCGCCTGCTTCTTGAAAAGCCCGCCGATGCGGGCACCCCCTTCGCTTTCACCGGGAGGACGTCTCATGCATGACCGCTTTCAGGAACGCGTTCGCAAGGACTTGATTTCCGCGGTTCGTCGCGGCGAAGAAGTCTTGGGCGACCCTTCCGATCTGCTCCGCATCGACCTGCACTGCCACGACCGCAACAGCGACGTCCCCGACGAGACGCTCGGCCGCCTGCTAAGACTTCCCGAAACCTGGCTGCCCACCCGCGAGCTGGTTCGCACACTGCGCCGTCATGGCGCGGACGCGTTGACCGTCACCAACCACAACAACGCGCGCAGTTGCTGGGACCTGCTCGACAAAGGTGAGGACGTGCTGCCCGCCGCCGAGTTCAGCTGCACCTTGCCCGACATCGGCGTGGGCGTGCACGTGCTGACTTTCGGATTCACGCCCGAGGAAGAAGTCAAGCTCCAAGGCCTGCGCAAAGATCTGTACAAGTTCCAGGCCTTCACCGCCGAGCGAAACCTTCCCACCGTGCTGGCCCATCCCCTTCACTTCTACGCCCCGGGCGGCGAGCCAGACCCTTCCCTGATGGATCGCTTCGCCCTGCTCTTCGAACGCTTCGAGGGCGTGAACGGTCAGCGCGACGCGTGGCAGAATCTGTTGACGATGGAATGGGTCGCGGGAATGGACGGGGAACGCCTTGAGGAGGCCGCGCGTGCCACGGGACTCGACCCCCGGAATTTCTGCCGCGACCCGATGCGCAAGCGCGTCACCGGCGGTTCGGACTGCCACTTCGGAATGTTCGCGGGAGCCACGGGCACGCTGATCCACGTGCCGGGATGGCGCGAAGCGGTGCAGCGCGGCCGCAAGCCCTCCGAAATCGCACTCGAGGGATTGCGCGCCGGGAACATCGCACCCTTCGGAGCCGACTGCGCCGAAGAAAAACTGACGGCGGCCTTTCTCGCCTACTTCTCGGGAGCCGCCTTGAAGATGGAAGAACCCGGACTGGTGCGTCTGCTCCTGCACCGAGGAGAACCCGGCGAAAAGCTCGCCGCCTTCCTCATCGGCAACGGCCTGATGGAACTGCGCCGCCACAAGCGCACCTCGCGCTTTCTGCGGGTGTTCCGCCGCGCGCTCGAGGGCAAGCGCCCCGCGTGGTGGATGAAGCACGCCACCTCGCGCGACTATCGCCCCGTGCTGGAGCGCGTGGACGCGCTGGCGAAGGCGCGACGCGCGGGCCCGGCGGAGAACGTCGCCGCGTTGCGCGAGGCCCTTCCGGAAATGTTCCACCACCTGCAGACCGTGCTGATGGGACGCCTCGAGCGCAAGCTGGAGCCTTTCATGGCGGCGGACGCGGCGCCCAAGGCCACGCTGTCCGAGGCGCTGGAGCATTTCGAGCTGCCCATGCACTTCCGCGCGTGGACGGGCGGAAAGCGGGCACGGCGCGCTCCCGCGCCACATGCGGCCGCCACCAGCCTCGGCAATCTCACCGACGGCCTGCCCTTCCCCCTGCTGGCCTCCGCAGTGCTCGGCGGCGCCACCTACGCCGCGCACGCCGTGCTCAACGACCGCCGCGGCTTCGTGGATCGCTTCGCCGCGCGCGTGGGTCGTCCGCGACCGACGGGTCGGACCCTGTGGCTCACCGACACGCTCTCCGACCGCAACGGCGTCTCGCACGCGTTGCAGGCGACGCTGGACGAGGTCCGCCGCCGCAACCTCCCGGTGGACTTCCTCGCCTGCAACGTTCCCGAGGGTCTTGGGGGCGACCACCTGATCTCCGTCCCCGCCCTCACCGAACTCCGTTTCCCGTTCTACCCGGATCAGCCCTTCCGCATGCCGGATCTGCTGCAGGTCCAGAAGGTGTTTCAGGAAGGCGGGTATGATCGGGTGATTTGTTCGACCGAGGCCCCCATGGGCCTGCTCGCGCTGTACCTCAAGCACGCCTTCGGGGTGCCGGCGCACTTCTACGTGCACACCGACTGGATGGACTTCGCGCGGCGCAACCTCGACCTCGACCTGCACCAGTCCGATCGCCTGCGCCGCCTCCTGCGCGCCTTCTACGGGGCCTTCGACGGCTTGTTCCTGCTCAACACCGAGCAGCGCGACGCCTTCGCCGCGCCCGAGTTCGGCATCGCCCGCGAGCGCCTGCATCTCACCGCGCACTGGACGCGTCCGCAGTTCGCGCCGCGCGCGCCGGACAGGGGCGCGGTATTCCCCGGCCTTCCCGAGGATGCGAAGGTTCTGCTGTTCGCGGGGCGCCTCAGCGCGGAAAAGGGCCTGCGCGATCTGCCAGCCGTGCTGACCAAGGCGCGCGAGGGCGTATCCGACCCGTCCAAAGTCGTGCTTGCCTTCGCGGGCACGGGGCCGATGGAAACAGAGCTACGCGCAACCTTCCCGGACGCCGTCTTCCTCGACTGGTTGTCGCCGGAAAAGTTGGCGGCGGCCTTCGCCGCGAGCGATCTGCTGCTGCTGCCCTCGTGGTTCGACACCTTCTCCTGCGTGCTGCTCGAGGCGATGGCCTGCGGCCTTCCCGCGGTGGCCTACGACACCAAGGGTCCGCGCGATCTGATTCTGGACGGAGTGTGCGGGTACCGCGCACGTTCGGCCGAGGAGATGGGAACCCTGGCGGGAGACTATCTCGCGCGTCCGCAGCTCGCGGCGACCTTCCGCCGCGCGGCGGTGGAGCGCGCGGCCCAGTTCGAGGCGGTTCCCATCATGGACCGATTGCTCGCAGACGTTGGACTCGAGATTGCGCCGGAGCTTCGCCGTGTACCGCTTCCCGCAGAGGTCTTGGCGGAGTAACCGCAAAGGGTGCACGTATCATCCCGTTCGCGCGTTAACTTTGAGGGATGCGAGAAACCTTCGTCCAATCCGTTGAGCGTGCCTTCAGGCTGGACGGGGCGCGCGATGGCCGCGCCGCCGCCGCCCTCCTCGACGAGGCCTTGAGGGATACCCAAGACGCGCCCCCCGCGCTTCGCTTCAGGGCCCTGCTCCTGCGCGCCGAGCTTGCGGTCGATGCGAACGAACTCATCGCCGGGCGCGGATGGCTGGCCGAGGCGCGGAATGTCCGGCTGGATGCGGCGGAACGGGAATCGCTCGGGAACGAGCGGCTTCGGGCGGACAACCTCGAAGCTTTCCTCACCCACCGCGGCTGCGCGGGATAGGCCGCAGCTACCGCCCGCGGAAGCGGAATGAAGGGGACGCTTCGCTCGATCAGAGCTTGGCGTAAACGGTCAGTGCGAAGAAGTGCATCCGCTCGGTGCCGCCCAAGCCTGTCAGGTGGTACGTCGGCGCGAAGCCGATGCGAATGTTATCCGACACCGGAAGCTCGAGCCCGAGACCGGCGCGCGCGCTCCAGTCGGCCTCGAGACTTCGCCCCACACCTCCCGGAGCAGCGGCGGTGGTCTCGCGACGGATCCAACAGCGGCCCGCGCCGACGAGAGCGTAGAGTCCGATAAGCTCGCGCGCGAGGTAGAGCTTGGGCGCCACATGCGCCTCGTACACCTCGATGTTCCCCACATCGCGAGCGTCTTCGACGGAGCCGGAAGCGCGGGCCGTGCGATCCGCGCGATAATAGGCTCCGATGATCTGAAGCCCTAAATTTTCCCCGGAGAGTTCGAATCCCGCGTGCAGATGCCCGCCCTCACTTTGCCGAAACACCACTCCGGACTCCGTGTGGCGCGCGCTGTCTCCCACAGGCAAATACCGGCCTCCTCCGACTTCAAACGTCACGTCGGCACGCGTTGAATTCAGGATGAACAGCAACAGAATGGTGGCGCAATGCGCGCGCCATTGCCAAAAAGTCATCAGGGTTTCCTCTCTCCACCCCGATAGTTAGGTACTTGCGAACAATAAACCTTTAAGTTGTCAAATAGTCAGAAAAAATCATGAGCGAAAATATTTTGTCGCAATTTGTCGATCAATCGTCGAGCCTGTCGAAGGCTGCAAACAGGTTTAAGCGGTGACGGCATCGATCACGCTGCGCGCCTTCACCACCGACTCCCGCCACTCTGCCGCCGCATCGGAATCGGCGAGAATCGCGCCGCCGCAACCCGTGCGCCATGCGCCGTCGGCGTGCTCGAGCGTGCGAATCACCATCGACAAGACGAACGCACCATTCGTGAAATATCCGAGTGCGCCGGAGTAGACTCCGCGTGAAGCGACTTCCAATCCCCGAAGAAGTTCCATCGTGCGTTCCTTGGGCGCGCCGGTCATGGAACCTCCCGGAAAGCTCGCGGCCAAGGCGTCCCACGCATCCATGCCCGGCGCCATGCGCCCCCGAACCTCCGACACGAGTTGAAAGACGGCGGGATGTTCCTCCACGTGGAGAAATGCCGGCACCTCGACGCTCCCTGGAAGACAGACGCGCGCCAAATCATTGCGGGTCAAATCCGTGATCATCCGGTTTTCCGCCGCGTCCTTTTCCGAGTGCGCCAGATCGTCCCGCAGCGCGCGGTCGGAGGCCGCGTCCGCGCCGCGCCGCCGCGTTCCCTTGATAGGGCGGCTGCGAAGCATGCGGTCCGGCGTGCCTTCCAGAAAAAGCTCGGGGGACGCGGAGAGAATGTTCACATCCGGAAACGCGAAATATGCCGCATACGGCGCGGGATTATGCGACCGCAGCTTCAGAAACACGCCGAGTGGATCCGCGTCAGCGTGTGCGGACCAGGCGTGCGTGAGGCATGCCTCGTAGGTCTCGCCGCGTGTAATGGCGTCCTTCAGGCTTCCCACACACGCGGCGTGCTCCGCCTCTCCGAGCAGGGGTTTCCACGCGGCGAAGGGGGGCAACGACGCTTCGGGAAGCGTGGCGGCATCCGGCGCCTCCCACGAGGCCATGGCGGCCCCCAGCCAAGCGGGTGGCGCGCTTCCTTCCCACGCCGCATAGACCTTCCGTGCGGCGGCATCGAACACCAGCCACCCTTCCGGAAGCATCCACCGGCCCTGCAGTGACGTAGAGGACGGGATCTCAGGGTTCCACTCATAGTCGAACTGCCCGACGGGACCTCCGCGGTATCCCTGCCACGGCGCGGTGCGCGTCTCTCGAAGCTCGCGCACAATCGCGCGCAGTGATGCCGAAGCGTCGGATCCGGAGAGAACCTCCCCGCATCCCATCGCGGTCGTCGCCCAACCGGAATCCGCGCGCGACGCGCAGGCATCCAGCCAAAAGGAAGCGGACGCATCGCGCAAAAAGCGAACGAAGGTTTCCGCCGGATCCCGCCACGAGAGCTCCCGATGAGGGATGAGGTGGGGTGTCTCCGCAGGCTTCCCGGATCCCGGGGTGTCTCCGGCATCGCGCGTGGATGAGGGCCGCCCGAGACCTGCGACGCCGAGGAAGTTGCCCAGCAAGGTTTTTCCGTGCTCCGTTCCCACCGACTCCGGGTGGAACTGGACCCCGAACCAAGGGCGGCCCTCGAAGGAAACCCCCATCACCTGTCCGTCTTCTTCCGAGCGAGCCGTCACCGTCACCCCCGGCGGCAACGAATCCTCCCGCACCACCAAGGAGTGGTAGCGCACGGCGGTAAAGGCGCGCGGGATGCCCGCGTAAAGCGCGCTTCCGTCGTGGACGATACGCCCCGGACGCCCGTGCAGCGCACCGGAAAGCGGTGCCACGGTCGCGCCCGCGAAATGCGCCATGCCCTGCATGCCAAGGCACACGCCGAGCACCGGGCGATGCGGAAACAACTCCAGCAAATCGCGGCAGATCCCGAAGTCGCGCACATTGGCGGGATGCCCGGGGCCGGGCGAGAGCACCGCCGCGTCGAAATCCAGCGCCTCCAGCTCGTCGCGCGTGAGCCCGTCATTGCGCACGAACAGCGGGCGCTCCCCCGTCAATTGCCACAGGTAATCCCGCAGGATGGCCGAAAAGGAGTCGTGGTTGTCGATGAGGAGGACGGTCATGGGAGGCGGTGACGTCAAAGATATCTAAGGGGTTTCGGTGCCCATGCCATCCCGTCGCCCGCCTCGTGAATCGAAAACCGGGAAGAAAAAAAGGGCGGCCCGAAGACCGCCCCTCATCAATTTAAGACCTGCGCTGAGATCAGCTGCCGGCACCCCCGAGCACGGTGACCGAGCGGCGGTTCTGCGACCAGCAGGAGATGTCGTCGCACACCGCGA
>JAUMHE010050426.1:0-21133 GCA_032359235.1 Enteromius mattozi
GATAGAAAAAACAGACATAAAACCATTTTATGTTGGTTAATATACTAGTGGCATAACACTTTTGCACTGTTCTGTATATATATATTTATATATATATATATATATATACTAACTTTAAAGTAGAGCATAAATATAAAAATTCAATATTTACTATACTATTCCACCGAGGGCAAAACACTGAATAAGAATAAAAAATGATATATTATATATTTATTCATTTTTGTTTTTTTAAATTGTAATACTTATATTATTTTTGAAGAAAGTTTACATAAAAATTGTTTTAATTTGAAATCTACAATATAACATAATTTTTTTTTTTTTTACATTGTGGAAATCAAATTTGAGACATTGAGAGGCATATGTCTCCCCCAGTATTCAAAGTAGTACTCAATCAATATGGTTTGTGATTGACAGATCCTTCTGTTTACATTAAGGTGATGAATTGGAATTTGTGTGAATCCATTTCCTATCTGTAGAGCAAATAATTTAAGACTATAAGGCAAGAGAAAGTTTGATTTGGAAATACTGTCACTTTCCTGAAACAACACTCTGTGCCACATTTATAAAAGAATGAGAGAATATATGTGAGGAATAAAGCTAAGCCACACTGCAGATATTAACTTCCATTTCTCACAATGAAAGCCTGTTGAAAGAGAGCGGCCATGCTACAGGGGTGAAGCTTTAATGCCTGGAAGAATTATTCCTGCTCAATTACAGATCAATATCACCCCGTTCGTACAAACACTGATATTCAATAACTGTATTTGCCTTATAATTTCTGCATCTGTTTTTTTTTTCCTCCAACCTCCTCTGTTCTAAAGGTACCAGCACTTAAGGCGCTGAGCAATTATGGAAATGGAGTTCAGCATCCCTCCATCGCTCCCACTCGGAACAGACGAGGCGGCAGCGGCTTGACGGCTAATCGATGAGCGCTCTCCTAAGAGCAGCATTGCGACCTCTGACCTCTGTAAGCCCAGCGTCTGACAGCTGACAAAAGGAGAGCTTTATTTGACTGAATTAGAAAATTGCATCATTCCATTTCGCCTCATGGACAGAGA
Source organism: Enteromius mattozi (assembly GCA_032359235.1). Lineage (NCBI taxonomy): Eukaryota > Metazoa > Chordata > Actinopteri > Cypriniformes > Cyprinidae > Enteromius > Enteromius mattozi. Next base: position 1,059 of record JAUMHE010050426.1, read on the forward strand.
AAAAGGAAAAGACAAAGAGAGACGCGGGAGGTGCAGGGAATGATTGTCAGTTCAAAAACAAACACAAACATACAGCAGAAATCAGGACATGAGAGACAGGAAGTTATGTAAGAGCTGGTACTGCGGTTTTGGATCACTGCCTTCCTCTAAACTCTATACATTAATTTAGCTGTTTTTATCAGTTTTCAGTGGCATCATCTTGCTCTCAGTCACTTACAGTAAACATTCGATGTGTAATCTGCTCAGGAGATAAAACTCAACCTGCCAGAACAGAAGAATGAGGTAATTGGGTGGTATACAGGCCAGCTGTTCAGCTTTTTTTTTCACCTACTAGAGCCAAACAACAAACAGTAATAAGTGCCAGATTATCCCTCTGTGGCTTCTAAAGCCAAGTCTTTATACCTCATCTTTAAAGCAATTCACCCAAAAATGATCATTCCGCCATTTAATGACACTGCATAATGACATTGCTTTTTCATGTGTTTCTCTCACAAAGCTATCGTATGGCTGTAGAAGGCTTAATAAGTGCCATCGACCATATTTATGGTGCGTTTTGGTCCCTTTATAAGTTTGACACCATATTATGTCTTTCTATAGGGAAGAGAAGTCGTTCTGCTAAATACCTGTTTTGTGCTCCACAGATACAAGAAATCATTGTTTGAGTGGCATGAGTGTAAGTACAGCAAATGATGACAGAATTTCCACTTAAATGCATCTTAAGTATTAAAATTTCTTGTGACATTGTAGACTGGAGCAATGGCTGCTAAAAAATTCAGATGTTCTATTACATTTTAAAATATATTATTATTCACATAGAAAATGGTTATTTAAAATTATAATTACATTTCGCCATATTGCAGTTTTTACTGTATAATAAAAACAGCCTTGGTGAGCATAAGCTTACAAAAACAATGTCTTATCGACTTAAATGCACTGACTGTAAGCTGCATATAACGCTACTGGTGAGAGTCTAGGTGAAGGTCAGACAAAGAGAGAGAATGAGGCTCTTAAAGCTGGATTAAAGTCTGCCATCCTCTAATTGAGTTGAAGCAATTAATGAATGTGTATAGTCTTTCCTGACACTAGTGTGGTATATGTGCAAATTGAAATGTACCGGACATGTTTGTTGTTTTTGGGCGCTGGTGCCGTGCTGTCAGGGCTCAGGGTGGAGGGGAGTGCTAAAAACAACAATGCAGACCACAGTAGGAGGCTGTAGTCTACTTCCTGTGCAGTGCACACTGGGAAGTATCAAATGCACAGACACAACTATCCTAAACAAAACAACACTCCCTATAATTCTCAAACATCTGTGACTGACAAGCTGTGCTGCAGCATGCAGTCTGAGCAAAAATAGCTTACCTCAAAATGACCTGTGTGCAAATCTGGCCATGTTGTGTTTTCATATGAGGTAGAGGCATCCTAATTTGCACCTAGTAAAGAGGGGGCATGCTTTCTCGCTTTCACTCACTCTTTCTCTTAGCTCTAAAATCTCCTGCACCAAATGCCCTAAATAGTTGACGCACTGCCTCTGGAGAACTGGGACATAATTCATTTGGGTCAGTGTGGCTCTCACATCCCCTTCACAAACATCTGAACAAAAGCAGGCAGAAACACGAGCAGGCAGGGAGTCAGATTTAGGAAGAAAGAACAAGAGAAAAAGTGGATTTTCAGTTGGCTGAAGAGAAAGAGAGAGAGAGAGCAACAGGGTTTCCACAGCTGTGTTTCAAAACCTAGTGAGGTACTCTAAAGCTTACTGCTTACACAGGCATAGAAGACATAGCTGACTTCTGTGGTTGCATCCTAATTGAGTGATTGATTCGGAATGAATAAATATGCATAAGACACACATTTACAATAAAGTAGTACTTATTCATTTATTTAATAATCTAAAAAATGATAATAAATTTTTTAATTTATCACTGTATTTTTTTTATAAATACTTCTTATGCAAGTCAGATTTTTCCACTAACAAATGCCATTTCTGTTTTTAAATGATGTTAATCTATATTTCTTATATTGAACTTTTCACAATTTATGTTTTATTGTTGACAGCAGGCAGAAACAGGCTTTCAATGTTTCAATTTAGAATTGTCTTCTCCACAAAAGTTACATGCAATGCTGTTTTAGAATTTATGCAAAATGAGTTGACTTAGACGGTAGCATAAATTGCATACTTTTTGGAAACACTGACCTGCCATGAAAATGATACCTACAGAGGCAGCTCACTAGGTTTTGAAACAGACCTTGGTTGTGTGCTATTAAAGAGCACATATAAAAAGGACACACTCCTCCAAACTCTTCCGCAGTGTATCCCTAAAAAGAGGTACTATAGACAGGAGGTCAGGTGAGCTCTGAGGGAAGGTGAGAAACCAGCTCATGCACCCAGAGATGAACTAACATGTCCATCTATTTTTCATCCTCTGACCCTTTTGTGATTCAGAATATCCTTCACAGCCCTTTCGCTCTCTCTCTTTCCCTTCATCCAGCACTCACAGAGCTGTAACCTGAGCCATCCATTTACCCTGCCAGGGGCCACAGCTCTCTCTCTCTCTCTCATTGTGTGTTTCTAAGTGTATGTGAACACTGAATGATAACGTGAGCACTTGTGCGTAGAAGTGGACCCTGACATCACTTCACGCAGGACTTCAAGGCAACCCGGAAAGCATTCAAACTATTATTAATTTGGACAAGATTAGCATTTTTATTTCTACATGCACATTAATAATAGAGATGAGCATTATATCTCTGGCACTACATCATTCAGTACCTAGAGCATGTATGACACTTACCAAAACATGTAAGTCAGCAGGTAAAACGTATTTGTAATTCATAAAACGCTAACACCCAGACTAGGGTGGTGTGGACAAACGCAGAGACAGAGAGGCTGAGGTACATCTTTCTGAGAGCTAGCCGTCTTCTTTTCTCAGCAAACACTAAAACACTGAAATCTGATTACGCATGGAGGATGAAACAGATGAGAAATGAGAGACGCCTCCACTAGCTTCTGCTAGACAGATGTGTGTGTCTGTGTGTGTTTGTGTACACTTTCGTTTCCAACCCCCAATTGTGCAAAATGAAGCAAAAGTGTCTTTTTCCAGCATATGTTGTGGGCTTCTTAATTAGCTTAACCATTGTGTCTCCAGCAGTCAACCAGCTTCATGAGAGCCTTCCCAGTTAAAAAAAATATGTTGTAAGAACATTTTGCTATTAATGTTATAAAAACGTAATTTAAAAAATAAGTTCTCAGAATGCTCAAAACTGTTTAAAATACATTTTATTGGTTATTTTAACATTAGAGAAGTGAATGTTTTCTAAACCATCTGAAGCAAGTAGTAAAATAAAAATTTTAAAAATGTGTTATGAAGTTATTAGAACATTCCTTGTTAACTAGGATGCTGGTTGACCAACATTTTTTGGACTAGCATGAAAGTTTATTTTATGTTGGTCTAGACTTTTTCACATTCAGCAAATCTCTCTAATCATGAAATGATCTTGTGCACTCATAGCCGTAAGTGGCTAATTCAGTGCAGATTGTATTACAATAGCATTAGCGCCATAATATGTGTTGATTGTGCATGTACGTGCGCTAGAGCACATAAAGAGAGAGAAAGAGTGAGAGCGTGTGTATGAAGAAAGCTGGTGTCCGCTACAAGATGAAAGCCCATTGACGTTTTAAAGCAGCTTCGACCTCTGCCTGCATCTGGCTGTCAATCAGGGTTACCCACAGTCCCCTGAGGCAGTTTTGCCCGGCCCCAGGAAAAAAAAAAAAGACGGTGAAAGAGAGAGAGAAAGAAAGAAACATCAGGAACACAATGGGGAGGGAGCTCCAGGCCAGCCCAGTGAAGCCACCAACACCTTAGGGCTGCATAATCATCTGCTACTCAGCAACTCTCCTGGCCTCCAACACACATTCACTGTGCACTACAGTTCCCACAATCCTCTGCCCTAAGGCCCAAATATACAGGATGTCAATCAAATTGTTGAGTACTGATGGTGTTCTTTGAGATACAACAATCCAATAGCTGCACTCGTCTCTTCTCTGCTCTTGTGTTTGTACAGGCTGCTAATCGAAACCCTGATGTACGGCATATTGACGGAGAAAGATAATGATTAGTGTTAGTGATAGACCTCTCAGACACCTTACCAACCTATCCAACTATACAACTCCTGTCTTTATTGCCAAATCTAAAGTCACTTTTTATGATTTTTAAGATCTGTATTGCCAAATAGCAAACAATTGCAAACAACACAGATAGTTCATTAGTTTTTTTTATTTTCATCAAGAAGCTATAAAAAGAGACATTTAGCAGAATGTACCTGATTCTCTTTTCAATATAATGCCAATTAAAAAATAATGTCACTGGTTTACAAAAATAAAAAAAGAGAAAAAAAAAACATATACATATATATATATATATAAATATAAATGTACAATATAATATATTATTTATAAAATAAATGTATTTATTTAAATGTATTTATTTATAGGATTTGAGAAAAGTCTATACTGTGATTAATTTACTCACACAATCGTATTGCTTCGGCAGACTTGGAATATAGTGTATGAGTCACATGGACCAACATAATATTTCTATGATGCTCAAAAACGTCAGTCCCTGGACTGCCAGGATGCCAAACATCCTCTGTATAGTTCCACAGAAGCAAAAAAGTTGCATGCGGGTTACACAACGGGTCTTTACACAACGGGTCTGAAATTCTCGTCTGAAATTTTTCCACGTTGAAAAAAAACCCTCACATTGAATCGATCACGTTTCCACACTGCCTCCGGAATTTTTGTCCATCATGGAAAAAATTCATGCAAGTTTAGATTTTTTCTGTGTTTTCACATCCATAGCAAGTATTTTGATGAATGAATGAAGAAAACAGAAAAAACAACTGAAAAAAAAAAATGTTCCATTAATGGTTCCCAATGCAGATTGAATTGACAGGGCATGGCATAGAGTTCAGATAGATATTTTTATTGGGCAGAGCTAGTGTAGGGTCTAGCAATTAGAGGAGTAGACATAAGGCATAATGTAGTCAGTCTCAGACAGCACAAACAAGATTAATTTCCAGGTGGGCGCAGTGTAAGGCACACACACATACACACGCTGAGGTCCAGCAGCAAAAAAGCACGTTCAGTGGTAAAAACATATTTGAGAAGTGTCAGCCAGTGAAAAGACTTGGTATTTTGTGTGATACTAATGAAACACACTTGTACACACAAACTAAATCTGATCTGGACAGATACACAAAGTCCTCCATTGAATACACTTGCTCTGAGAGCTCTAAACATCATGGTGGCAACACGGGAGGTATGCTTGAACAAGTTCTTAGGTCTTAAAAATTGACTCAGTTTAAGTTCTTAATGCATATTACTAATTACTATGATCTAACGTTTTGCCATTTTCGATAATCTGGATGTATGACACAATACTTCATCACAAATAACTAATAGCTAACTAACCACTGTTTTGTCAGGCTCACATTCTGTGATTCTTTCTATATTCTGATATGTAACAATCACTTTTCACCATCAAATCAATTTCAAATTTCTAAAATCAAGCTCTGTTGTTCATTTGCATCACATTGTGGAGGTTAAATGGGATGTAAATGGCACTTCAGGTTGATTTAATGCAATACATACCATGGTCTTACCTGAACTGAATGAGAATGTATAGCAAAGTATAGACCGAAGATGACATGATTATGGCGATAAAAACAGAACAAAGAGAAAAAGAGAGAGACAGATGGATGACAGGGGAAATGAAAATGTGTGTGTTTAAAAGAAAGGTGATCTTCATGTGGAGTGAGGGAATAGGGCGGGAGCTAAGAGAAGGGGTATAAAGAGGCACATCTGTGCTTAACTTGCTCCAGGGCAAGTCTGTTCCCTCTGACACCTTCTAAACACACACACACTCGTGTTCACACACTTCCAATGTTATGAGTTTCAGTAATGGGGGCACTTTTTTTTACAATAAACTATAATTAGTGAACAATGAGTGTTTAACGGTTACAAAATCTCTTTCTTTCTCTATTTCATTCTTATTTTTAAGACTCACACCACATATATTCATGGTGCACTTAAAAAAACAAAACTACTATGTAAAGTATAATATTTGTTTCTAAGAAAATATAATGAAATAGGGGAACCCAGGCCTGCCGGTAAACTAAATTAGCATCTAATGCAAATGAGTGGGGTGCTTAATGGTGGAACAGGTGCAGTCAGGGCCCCTAAATGAGATAAATGAATAAAACATCCCTGGGCACGCCTGTGAAAGCTGACACAAAGTCAATGGCATGAATTATTCAGCAGCCAGTCGAGGCTGCGCGCTGCTGACCTCTCACCACAGGAAGTGCATCCCAAACACAACAAACCACAACAATGGACTTCAGACACGGGGGTTCCCTCTGAGCAGCGTGCACGCAAATACACACACCCACTGAGCGCTACACAATGCTAAATATAGATCTATGAAATCTTGATTGGCCTGACCATATGGATGGGAGAAACCAATATAGAATGTGTTGAATGCAAAAAATCATGTTCTTAATCTGATTTTTTTTTCAAGGAAAATATCTAATTAAGAAGCAAAAATTGTGGGTATGAACCTCACTCAATTTTGGTAGATTTTTTTGCTTAAAGAAAGAAAAGCAGCATTATTTTCCAATGGTAATAAAAACAAACCTAATGCAATTAAATATAAATTCTATAAAAATCAGTTTTTGTTTTTTAATCTTTTATTAAAATTTTTGGACAAAAAATGATAAAGAAGGGTATTTGTCTTCAGTAACAAGACAAACATTCAGAGATGCTGTGCATATACTTTCAAGTTGTTGTTTTTTTTTCATTTATGAATGTGGCTGATCACTTGTTCGAGTATGTGTGTCATCAGGTGTATGTGTGTGTTTGTGTGTGCTGACAGAACTAATAGGATTACCCCGATGTCCCTGCATGAGCACATCCAGTGGAGAGAGGCAGAGAGGGGATGTTTTCTCAGCATGCCCTTTACAGGAAAATCTGAGGCTGCTTACAGTAGACTGAGAAAAACGTCAGGTTTAACATTAATCAGTCGTATATGCGAGCTTGCATTTAAAAAAAAAGTGAGTGATTGGGAGAGTAGAGTGCATCTGTTGCTGCAGAACTAGACAGGAAGCCGCCCTGAAGCTGCGGTGACATCACCTTCCCCGGGAGGAGTACTTCCTGTCTGACATTCCTCAATCAACACACACACACTCGTGAGGAAATGGCATACATCAACAATACCCTCCGTATAAACACACACAAACACACGGTCTCACCCGCACACAAGCTTCTTAAAACAACACCAGGCTAATCTATGTCACCAGTAGTGTGTGAAAATGAGACCGTTTGGTTATTTTTCTTGGAGTGAAAGCACATTTTTCTCTTTGTTTTACTCTTACACGCTCTTTCTCATCAGTAAGTGTTGTCAGTAGCATTGAGTGGCTAATCAGTCATCCTGTGGGTCAGATCTCTGTCTAAAGCGTGTGAAGTGGATCAGTGATCTGGCTGATCCGTGGCTCTTATCTGTGAGAGCAGAGGAGGAGACTCTGACTGCCAGGGTTTCCAGCACTAGCCTGAAGGGCCGATCAGCCTTTCCAGAGATCACAACCTTATGCCCTTTGTGTGAACAACAGGCTGGACAAGCAGATGGATAGAAGAGCATGGAGTAAAGCAGAGAGAATAGCTGTGTGTTTGCATCTTTCTGACCGGTGAATTTTGGGACTACATTATCCATCATTGCGAATGTAATTTATGCAAAAACCAGAATTTGCAAACTTCAAATTTGCAAATTTGCAGAAATTCTAATCTAATGAGCACAGATATGTCACTTCCAGGGACAATTACGCACAATATACATTACTTTTAAAAAGTTTTTTTTTCTTAAATGAAAATAATACTTTTATTCAGCAATGATGCGTTAAATTGATCAAAAGCGCCAGTAAAAACATTTATAATTTGACAAAATATTTTGCTTTCAAATGAATTCCTTTTTTTTGACATTTCCACCTGAAAACAACATCGATAATAAGATATGATTCTTGAACAGAAATCAGCATTTTAGAATGATTTCTGAAGGATCATGTGATACAATCTGCTTAAAATATGAAGACCTATGTTCAAAGTGTGAATGTAGCTTAAATCCTTGTGTATGGAATCTCTTTCAAACATAACAGAGAGAGAGAGAGAGAGAGAGAGCAAGTAATCGAGAAGCAAAGCGGGTGCTCAGTATAGAGAGAGTAAAGACAGAGTGGTAAAGTTGTCAGGAGAGGACAGCACACACAGGGCCACACACACAGGCACGGGCGAGTGGAGAGGAGTGCATGCTCTTCTTTGGGAATCATCCAGGCGGATGATGGGATTGTTGACAGTGAGCTGCATATCTTTAACCCTGTATTAACTCAGAACAGCAGAGCTTGGCCTTTTATTATTCCTGCACCGTTTGGGCTTAAGTAGGCCACACATATAAACCTATACACACAGACTCACAAACAGAAGCACACACACAATCTCTCTCTCTCTCTCTCTCCAGGAAGAGACATTGTCACTGCATAGGAGCACATCACCTTTCAGCAGCTGTGACAGCCCAGCCTGGAGAGTCACGCACACTTTTTAAAGGCCAACACACACATTTTCCTGCACTCGCACTTCCTGTGTATCTCTTTCAGAGTGAGAGACTCACCAGTTAAATTTTCAGAGAGAAGAAACATGTTTACCGCAAATGCTTTCTTTTTTACTGTATTACTGTCATGGCTCACACACACAGATGCTCACGCAGAGCTCTCCACAGTCTCTCAGTCTTAATTGCGACACAATAGGCCTACAGACCGGACAGGATTACGTTAACAATGGGAGCCCCAGCCTGTGAGGATCACTCTCTGGCCACAGATTCTGAGAGCAGCTCTGTGAAATAGAGCCCGCTAATCCACTAATGCAAACATACTGCAAGAGTATAACACTGCTCACTGTCACTGTCTCTTTCCAACCAATCCAGTCTTGAGGTGAGACCCTAGAAAAAAAGTTTTATATTTAAAATACATTTATTTCATACTAAGTATAGTTCAAATCAATTAACATATTTACTGACAGATAACTCAAGACATACTAATATAAAAATTTGAATTAAACTTTATTTGGAGAATTACTTATGCACAATGCATATGTCTTATTAATAAGCCTAAAATGCGTGTTTATGTCACAGGATTGTGTAACATTGCCCTTTAAATGCAAAATATTTAAAGTTTACCTACAGTATACTTGCAATAGTTCAACTTTTAAACAATAGACTTTTCTTTCTCCAAAGACATTACAAAATCTTAACCACCCCAAACTTTTAGTGTAAATAATCAATTTGTTTTCTAAACAAACTGCATATAAGAAATAAATTTGCAGCATTCCATAATGAACCTAAGGGCCAGTTCACACGGTACCCATTATTTCGTCTATCTGGGCTATTAAATAGATACTTTTCAGCATCTAAATCTACAAGCACTATTAGCAAGGCGCTATATCACTTTAAAAGTAGTTTACATTTAAAATAAAAAAGTTCTATTGCATTCTCATGCTGTTTTTAAATAAAACAGCACATCCTGTGTGAGCGGCCCCTAGCAGAGCAGGAGCAGAAATGATTCTGTAAAAGCCCCCTGTGAAACATTACTTCCTGTTCTGCTTTCATGAGAGCTGAAGGTCTTCTTCTAGAAGGTCAAATCCAGCCAGCAATATAGTTGCGAGCCAAAGCCCTCCATTAAACATTCAGAGAAAGGGCACATCAACCCTTTCTGTGGCGTTTTCCATCCTTCGCTGTGTTATTCCTTCATGAAGTGGATATCCAGATGTTGAAGATTACATCACATATAAAGCCTTCCAGCAGGGTCAGGGCTCATGGCCGAGCGCAAAGCCACAGAACTCCCACGGTTAGCGCGGGAACTCTGAACTTTCTGCACTCCGAAATCACTATCAGTGTTTAAGAGTATCCATGGTGAAGAAGGCATCAACTGCAATGTTCCCAGGGAGATAGAACGACACCTTTCCCCATTACTGTACGGCTTATTGAGCTTCAATTACTCCTAACACACACAATGATAAGAGAGAAAGAGATCGAGAGAGAGAATACAGCGAGAGAGAGAGCTTCTACGGGATGTGAAAGAGATGAAACAGGAGGCAGTGAAAAGGCCTGCTATTAGATGTCACTGGCCTTTTGTGCCCGTGTCAATGAGAGCAGATTAAAGTATTTGAAATAATCTTACTGGGGCATTAACAGAGCTCAGAAGGTAAAAGAGGAGAAGAAAAGGCGAAGACGAGGAGTCAATCATGACACACATACATTTACACATGAAATGAGATTAGATACAGCCATCCAACGTAAACTAAACACTCCCTCTAAGAAGAAAGCTAGGCAGTTTTAATTTCACGCGAGTAATTCAATTTACCCCAATCAGATTTTCAAAAGCTTCCCAATGAGTCCAAAAACTCCAACCCCGTCCCGTGAGCGCACATCTCGCACCACTGCGAGTAAGATTTGTTCTTTTAACAATCTAATAAGGCATTGTTAGTTGGCTTTATTTCCCTGACATTCCTCTGGTTTCGCTGAAGTGGCCTGTTGTGCCGTCTTATGAGAGGAACCTAATTAGGAAATCACTTTCATTACTCTTCCAGAGGAATTAGCGCTAGCCTTGCTAATTACTGCTGTAAAACCTAATCAGCTCTTTGAAACAAGACCACACTAATGAGCTCTTATTTATTCAGCTAAATAACTTCAAGGGAAGGAAGATGCTCAAAATCATATTTTTGATGAATTTGGGAGCGCGCGCTTGTCTGCACTTGCCGTAATTGATTCTGTTCCATCTTGCGTCTTGTTTGTTGGGAACCCCAGAATGTGAATACGGCCAAGAAAATATTGAGAGTTCCAGTAAACTCTTCCATATTTCGCCCCCTCCTCTCGTTTCAAATGACCTATTTTTCAGGCTTTGAGAGACACGTGACTAATAGGAAACTGTTAGTAATTCCTTTTTGTATTCGCAGGCAATTAGCGATGCCCTCACACCTGAGCCTAAAGGGCTTTGCGGTGACCTCGAGCGCAGCTGCAAGACTTCAGCCAGACCTGAGACATAACCGTTCAGACCACAAACAGCTACAACAGGAGGATCTGAGGCAGGCAAACTTTATGTAGGGAAACAATCAAGAAGAGTAAGTGATGGGCAGTGTGTTTGTGTGAGCCGCGCGTTGGGTGGAGGTGATGCCACGTGGCATCGAGGGGCTGCAGCTGTCTTTGAAAGCTGTGAAGCGTTCTAGCCCAGTGGAGCAGAAATGGGCCAGCCGCACAGATACAGCAGCCAGGTAGAAGCTTCTCTTACTCTGTTACAAACACACACACACATACACACTACAGTACAGCTGTGTTCATCTGATAGCACAGGCCACTGACTTATTAACACACAGATGAGAACACACCTTTGACACTTAACCGCACTTTAATCTGCAGAAATCTATGCTTAGTATGCTTGCACGGCAGCACGATCGAGTCAGAAATAAAACAGTCTCGCCCTCAATAATAACGCGACATGGTGGTATGATCTTTTAAACAAAAAAACAGTAGGAGACGTGCTTCGGTGCACACGCTGCTGCCTCCAGAAGTCTTGCACATCTTCACTGCTGATTATTCATACATGCACACTTCAGAGCACATTACAAACTTGACAACCCCGACAGGGCCTCAAAACAGCCTGGCCCGATCACTAAACAATTACTGTTTTGCAAACAAATGGCTTCTGGTCCCAGGAAGGCTTTTTTATGCTTATTGTCAAGCTTTTTTTTCACTGATGGTGAATTCTTTGAACTGCTGTCTTTGATTTGCAGCATGATATACTGAGAGACAGAGAGTATATAGTGATATAGAGCAGCCACAGAGTGTGTTCACAAAGCCATCATAGAGCAGCTTGTAATTTTTGTTTGAAAGTGAATGGAATTTAAACAAAGGCTCTTATTTAATTTGATATGAATTTAAACAGGTTGTATACCAATCCAAAGTTTGGGGTCAGTAATTTTTATGTTTCCATTTTCATTAAAAATAATTTAATATTATTACAATATAAAATATATATTTTTATTTTAATATTTTTAAATTAAATTAATTTCTGGCAAATTTCAGCAGTTTTTAGTGTCATATGAAAATCATTGAAAACAAATTAGTTTAATAATTTTACAAGAATCGTAAAATATATTAATGTCTTTACTGACATCTTTGATCAATTGAATGCATTCTTGCAAATCAAAAGTATTAAATAATGTCTTTCAAGAAAAAAAGCCTTACTGACCCCAATCTTTTGAACAATAGTGTATGTTATACACTATATACTGGTAGTGTATAAAGATTTATTTTCGTCTTCACTTTGGGCTTTAATTGTTTTAGGAAGGTGGAGTGTGGAGGGGGAACTATGCAAAAATGTTCCTTTATCAAATTAAATATGTAATCTATCCTGACGAGCTCTGCTATCCTTCATAACGCACTATATTTAAATAACGCCACTTTCAACACTTCCACTGGACTTCCTGTTTAGCAAGGCATGTAATGATCAAATATGTTGAAACGCACAAACAAACATCTGATATCCAGCTCTTACCTGTCGATGATGACTGGGTCGGAGGGCGTCTCGTTACGATTGCCACAACTTTTCTTGTCACAGCAGCGGCTAAAAGAGTTGGAGGGTGAGAAAGAGAAGAAGACAGCAGTTAACCTGGGTGTTACTGCACATATGTCAGCACTGACCTCAAACACAGTGGAGAAGGAAGAAGTAGCAATTATAAAGAAGTCTTTCTCTCACTCCTCCAAGGCAGACATTCACTCCTGCTGTACACACAGCACACAATATGCTGCCTCTCGGCCTTTGTATTAGTAATTACTGCTAACAGACTGCTCGACTGAGGGACGGTTACTGAAGGAATAAAAGTGTGGCTGATAACAGGGCAGTTATCGAGTGATGGAGAGAGAAGATGAGGCAAGAGAGCAGGAAAAGAATGGTTACAGAGGTGAAAGTAAAGAGGGCACTTACAGGGGACTATTTTAGCATACATCCTGGCAGGATTTCAGGTCAGACAGAAGGGTGTGTTTTTTTAAGGTGTTACAATTGTGTTCCAAAAAGAAAACGTTTTATTTAAATACACACTATATTGGCAAAAGTATTGGAACACCCTCTTCTAACTGAACTTTGGTCATTTCCATGAGTACAAATCTATTTAGTAATAGTAATATTTAGGCATATAATGATATTTTAGGGAATTGTGTGCTTCTAATTTTAAACCAATAGTTTGGACAGGACCCTTTTATATTCTAACATGACAATGCCTCTGTGCATAAGGCAAGGTTCAACAAGAAATTATTGATTCAATCAGTGTGGAAGAACTTGACTGGTCTGCATCAAGCCAATTCCTAATCCCAGCTGAGTTTAAATGCAGATATTGAGCCAAAACTCATCACCAAACACCAATGACTTGTGCATATGAATACGTTCATTTTAGTTTGCAACAAAGATGAAAATACATATTTCCATAAAAAGTGCCTTTTTCTGTTCTAAAAAAGGGGGCATCCTAATACTTTTGTATTATATAGTGTATTTAAGATGTAATATTTCTATAAATAAATCATTTGTAATTCTAATAAAAAATATATACAAACTATAAAAAAGAATAAAATCACTATAATATTTATATATAATATGTAATGAATATTATTATATAGAATTTTATATATAGCATATATGAACTTTATATACTGTTTCTAATTGTTATTTATTTTTATATCTAATGAAAACAGAAAAACCTAGGCACACCTAGGCTCCACATAAAAATGAAAGTTAATAAAATTATAATATTAAATTAAAATTATAATATTATCATCCCCTACATATCAAATAAAATTAAGCAAATTGTGATTATGGGTATGTGGTTCAATATGTTAGTGAAACACCCCTCTCACATCTAAATGTTTTTGGGGTTTTTTTCCCCCAATTTAAATATACGCCAATTTTATTGCAAGACCTTCTTGCTCTCTATTTTATCTCATAGGTTACTCTGCATGGGACAGCAGAGGAGAACAAGATGGATACTAGAGCCTGAGCAAGTGAAAGAAGACCGGAGGGATGGAAAGGAGGTGTATACATGATGTCTTCGGTGGATGGAGGTTGGCGGTAAACAGCAGGTGGGGCGGTGGGTTCAGGTTTCCCAGCACAGATGGCAGAGGGGCTCAATTGAGAGAGAGTATAGGGCTTGAGGCATCATGTGATAGGAGCAGAACCGATCTGTATGTGAGTAGTCTCCTTTAGACCTGATGAACTTGATAACATGGATTAAGCTTGACCCCTCATTCACGTCTAAGCGCCCTCGTTAGTTTGGACACACTGCGGTCGGGCTTGTGTCTCAGTTTACTCTTGCTGTCGTATTTTTACCTTCCTCTGCTCTCATTTCCTCTCACCCCTCTGAGAGCAGTCAAGTCTTTAGCAATGTTCTCTCAGAAGTGGGTCACACAGGAGCAAAGCTTTCTGGGATGCGAGGGGTGGGCACAGATGGATTTGACACTCCGATAACCCAATAGTCAGCTGGAGCCCATGGGAAACCACAAGACGGCCGCCCACCACCACCCGTGAATCTTCGAGCACCCCCCCACCAATCAACGCTATGCTAATGACTCTGGCTTCATTCACGGGGATTTTTTGCTCATTCCGGGCTCGTTCTGCTCCATCCCAGCGGACCTGCAGGGAAACCGTAATCTTTAATCTCAAGCGTTTCCTCCTGCTGCAGCATTTGAAGAAATTAAATCCAAATTGCTGCACGTAATTACCAGGATGTGGCCCGCGCTGATGCCATTAAAGCTGAACTGCCTTTACAGACAGCAACTCTAAAATAGCCCCCAAAACCAAACAAAACAGCATTTCTCCAATTGTGACCACCCAGCCTTTAATAATCTGGCCAAGTTTGTGATGTTTCATCTGCACCATACAAACCAAACAAAACCTCATCAATCAGTGCATATGAGGATGTGGAACTCCATCATAAAGAGCCCAGAGTTGCATTTGAGCGATTGTTTCTAGCCTTGCCTCTGAGCGAGTTGTTTGGGAGAATGCGTCTCTGTCTCATGCTTGCAGGCCCATGCGGCACCATATGGCTAATGGCAAGGCGTACAGCAATTAACAGCCCTGATTAATGGAGAGCAGTCTAATTGCAGACTGGTAATTGTGCCTTTCTCTCAGCACAGGCTCTGCGTCGAAACACCGTACACAGAAGAAGAAGGGGAAAAGGAGGAAGTTAGCGACGTGAATGGGTTGTTTACTTATTTGAAATAGATGCTTTTCATTTTCGCCTGCTTTTGGAAAGCTCTTTGGTATGAAACAGAGTACAGACATTTGCATTTGTGGGACCTTTAGGGTACCGGTAGTGATATGTACTTCAGATGTGATCTGTGTAATCCTACAGTGGCAGATCAAAGCTGACGTGGTGAGCCTTTGTAGACACGTATGGTACTAAGTGTTTGTGTCAATACACATCTTTAAATCAGCGACTATTTTGAAAGAGCAATAACAGAAGGCTGTGCGTGCACATGCGCGTGTGTGTGCGTGTAAGAAAGGTAGTGAGGGGGAGCGAAAGATTGAAAGAGAAAGAGGAGAGAGCCTTGGCTCGCCTGCACATATTTCATTGTCAAAACTCAAAGCAAGCTGCATTCATTAGCTGTGGAATAACAAGAGGATTCTTATTGAGTAATGAGTTTTTCCTTGTCCTAATTAACCAAGCATGAGTGGTATATTTTTAGTAGAAAACTGTTAAAATGCTCTCCACTTCAACCAAAAATAGATGAGGACTCATCTCCACAACCCAGTTTTAAGTGCAAGGAATTTATCTTTTGATTTTAATTAAAGGTGCGTGGCTTTCTCTCGCTCTTTCTTTTTCTTGCAGAGCAGGAAGTGGATGACCTGGATAGAGATTCAGGAAGGGAGAGAGACAAGGGTTGCTCTGAACTTAAGGTCCGTCTTCGTTAATTTTTCATCTCTTGAAACTCCATTGCTTACCCTGTCGTTACAAACAGGGATGCACAAAATTCAGAATTGGCTCCCTTTCAAATCCATAAAGTGAATTTAATAGGATGTTACATATGCATATCTTTAAATAAATTAATATTGGCTATTTTATGAGTCAGATTACCTGCTTTAATATGCTATTTGATGACAAAGCAGTATAATCAATTCTGTCTAACATCTGTATTTTCTTTTCAGTAGAAGAAAGTAAGTCATACAGTTTTGAAACAATGCAAGTTTTTCATCCAATAGGGCAAACTATTGCTTTAACATCTAGTACATCATCCATCCATATATTCATCGGTCTATCTAAATACACTTCCCTCAAAATTCTTGTATTGACGAACTTTAAAAATCTCAATTGCCATTAGTTATTCAAATTGCAATTCTGCATCCTTATTGCTCAGTTCAAATTCAATACAAATACAGGAATTACAATTGACGCACAAAATGAACTGAACAGAAGTGTATTTCTCTCCTTGCCTTTTGTGTGTGTGTGTATTTATGTCATCAAGAAATAAAATAAGCACCACCAATCACTGAAACATCAGCCTCCAAAAATAGAAATGCTGCCTGGCATCTTTTTTGGACAAAGCTAAGCTTTGATTTCTAAGGCTGAGGCAGAGTCTGGGAAAAGAACGCCTTTAACTCTGATAGGAAACAGGCTGGCGTGAGTTTATCAGGATCCCATTTGGACTGGTGAAAAATGATCTGGGAGTGTCTTGTGTAATAGTGCATTGTAAGTCTAAACTTGAGTCTTGATATAAACGTACTGCATCCCTCTTAAATAGAAGTAAACTGTTTATACTGGTTTTGATAGACGTGTATGATAAATTAAAGAATAATTATCTGACCTTTCAGCAAATTTATAGTAATGTTAATCTATCCTCCCCCTTATGTCTAATTTTACAACAGGGCTTACACACAGCTGTGTGTGTGTGAGCAGAAGGCTCAGTCCTGTCACACTAACGCTGGATCCAGAGGTCTGCAGTCTTGCCAAGACTAAAACGATGCCAAAGTAAAGATCTCACAGTCAGCGGGCAGAGCTTGGTAGGAAAGGTTCAAGAGCCTGATTGTGTAATAATGAAGGAGGGAGTGTGGTGTACACAGTGTGTGTGTGTGTGTTTCTCACCTGCACATGATCTCGTGCGTCAGCAGGACCCTGCACATCTCTGGGTTTTTGTCTTGCCCTTCATAGATAATTGCCTGATGAACAAGAGAAGGTGGAAAAATGTGGTTAGAGAAAATTGACAAACAACATTTTCTCCTTGTGGTGTAAACGCTCTGAGCATGCACAAATTTCCACGACTAACTCTCTGGGTGTTTAAACCCCATCATGAAGAGAATCAAATGTCTGTTTGCATCATTTCACTGAAACAGAAACATTATGACATCACATCACTACGCCAAAAACACAATGCAGCACTCATAGGCAGTTAATGTGACCCTCCTTCCATCTGGCAGAGGACTGCCGTTGAAAGATCTGATGCAGCATGGGAATGATCAGGTCAGTTTTAGTTTCTGTTATCAGAATGTTGTGTACATTTGGTCCCATGTTTCTCACTCTACACATTAGGCTCTAAATTTCATAGATGTCTTTTCGTTTCAACCAATCAATCAATCAAAACTGCCCTGTGCACTGTGGGAATGCTTGCACAGAGTCTCTGTGTGCAGGGTGGGCCGTATATGACTGAGCCAGGCTCAAAGTGGGCAATTTAATGCCCACTTACCTGCTGCAATGGAAAACGATCCCTAACCACCTTTCTAAGAGCTTAAACTTGACGCATCACATTCGGTTATGTGAGAACCAATGGTGTTTGGTGTCAGGCAACACACAAAGTTTGAACGTGCACATCTGTGATTCAATGATAAAGACTTATATTTCTATGTGTTCACATAACACCACTGCTTAAATTATTCATTCTTATAGTATTTTTTGAATCTATATGGGAAAGAGCAGCATGATTATTCTGCCTAGCATCTCTACTTGTGTTCCAAATCACAAATAGTCATACAGATTTGAAATGATGACACGTCTAATACATCGCTATCACTTGAAACTGATAACTGGAACTAAGTTTATGTCTTTTGTTTCACATTTGACACAAACTACCATTGCTAGATGTTTATTTTAACAGAGCTGCACACAATTCACAATAATAATACGTTTGCGATTCAAATTGAATGTTCATGCAACTGTAATTTTTAACTAAAAAGTCTGTCAAGACAATTTGATAGATACTGTGGATAGATGCCAGAATGCCCAGAATGCATTAGCTGTATAATTTAATAGAATTCCAATTCAGAAAACTCTTCTTTCTGTCATTCCAAGTCAACTTCCTGGGGGGTGTGGCTAATTCAATTCCAATTCACTCCCTTTCATTTAAAAAAAAGGCCTGAATTTTGCACAATCCTGCATTGTATGCTCTTGGCAACATTCAGCGCCATCATTTGTTGCTCGTTGGTTTAATTAAAAGCAGACATAGAGAATCAAAAGAAGTATGTGTGTAGTGTTTGTTGGACTGTGCAGATTACTGTCTTATTATGTCATAGCGGACCACCCTTGCCACAGTGCCCACCCTCCACCGGCATCCGAGGCTCACAAACTGGTTAATAATACAGAAACACAACAGTATTGCTCAGCAAAGCACCCTTATTACTACATGAGAAAAGACGCTTGTGAAGTGAAGAGAGATAAAGGAGGACAAACAGATAAAGTGCTTAATTACAGGTCCCTCTAAAGAAGTTTTGTACTCCAGCTAGTGTGAAATAGCCCTCTAGGAAAGATGTGTGCGTGTGAGCTGCCATAAGCCTGCATCTGTGAGACTCTGTGCATGTGTATGCATTCACGCATGTATTTGTGCATTAGCATGTGTGTGTTTATGTGTGCGGCAAGCAGTTGGGCTGCCAGACTGGAGCATAGCGAGCCATCTGGCCCAGCTAACACTTCATCCAAAAACCTCAGCTTTGTTTCCATCCTCCAATTCCACACAAGATGTCCCCCACAGCCGTGAATCAGTGACTCTACTCAAAACATACACACACTGCAGCCTATTAACAGGCTGCTCTCTGTCACACACACACACACACACACTGAAACCCGTTTGCCATGAATCACTCCCTCTTTCTCTCTGAACACACATATACATGCCACCCATGGCAACCGAAGACACAGAAAAACAGCTGATGGTTCTAATGAGGAACTGTTTCCCTCACAAGTGCATGATGCTTTTTCAATTACATGAAACACTTGTTTGAAAACAAGTTTTATAAGTAAAGCGTCAGACCCAGAAAAAAAAGAGGGCAGTTTATTCATATTCAATGTATTTTATTTCCTGTCATTGCTGAGACTTGAGGACATAGGTGATCGGGGACATTTGTTTGTTAGGTTTCACATTGTGGAAATGAGGGTCAAGGTCCTCTAAAAGCGCACAAGCATGCATCACTGTCTGAGCCTAGAGCCTCGACCCCGCAGGCTTTCTGAGAGGAAGCGGGAGGCAGAGAGAGCAGTTCAGGCCACACAAAGACGTCCTCTACACCACCACACATTCATTTCATATATAAGACCGGCTATTTATCACACAAAGCCCCTGCAAACAGAATCGGAATAACTCCATGCCGAGAACAGTATATAAGTGCCTGGAAAAAGTCTGAAAACAGTTTGTCAATTTCTCCTCAGAGGCAAACACAACAATAGTCGTGCATCCTCCTCTGGATTCGAGCTAGTGCAACACCAAGCATCTTTGGGTGGATTTTTATGTAGTCCCTGATGTCATGGCTGTCGTGCAAAGGCAAAATGCAGTATGTTGTTCGATTTTTTGACAGCTATTCCACGAGCCCCCCACAAGTCTGTCAGTATGTCATACCGTGGGGGCTTGCATGTTGCTGTGATGCTGGAAGCTATGCACCAGTATTCAGATACCAGCAGGGTCACCCATGGAGGACAGGTTTCAGCTGAGCTTCCAGACTAAGACAGACTAGGAAGAAGGACC
>JAUMHE010050659.1:0-21076 GCA_032359235.1 Enteromius mattozi
GCCGGCTCGCTGCTGTTCTACATCGGCAACGCCTTCGAGGGCGCCATTTTCGGCAGTGACTCCCACAAGGGCTACCTCAGCTTCACCGGCATTCGCTATGAGCACAAGCGCGGCCCCTTTTGGGGCGGTGGCGCGGGCGTCATGATCGGTAGCGCTCTCACGGTGTTCTTCGTGGGCGACACCGACGAGGAGCAAGGCAGCGTGTGGGCCACGCTCGTGGGCGGCGCCCTCACATCCGCCGCGGCCTTCGCGCTCGCCGACGCTGCGGGCGTGCAGGAAGAGCGCGGCATGCTGGCCTTCGTCCCGCTGCTGGCGCTCCCGCCCGTGGGCGCGGTCGGCGGCTATCACGTCTCCCGCTGGTTCAACGATCGCAAGCGCCGCCGCATCACCGAGCCCGGCGCGTGGAACACCGAGCGCGCGCCCGGTCCCGTGCTGCACGGCCCCCGCCTCGGGTTCGCTCCCGGGGAAGACGGCATGGGCTGGCGCCTCGACGCGCTTCGCCTGACTTTCTGATCCAGCACGTGCGAGTCCGCATCATGCGCGCCTTTTTACTTCGCCACCGCACCGGGATCCTGCCCTTGATTGCGGCGCTTGCAGTCATGGCAGCCGGGCTGGCGGCCATGGGGGCGGCGCTTCCGCCCGCCTCGCCCGAGCGCGACGCCGCCATCGCGCGGCTCGAGGCGCGCAGCTTGTTCACCTGGCACTATGCGCCGCCCGCGCTCGACGACGCGTTCTCGCGCCGCGTCTTCGATCTCTACCTGAAGCGCCTCGATCCCCAGAAGCGCTTCCTGCTGCGCTCCGACGTGGACTCGCTGGCCCGCTACCGCGACCGTCTCGACGATTTGCTGCGCGCGGGCTCCGGCCTCGACCTGGCCTTCGCCGATGCGGCCAACGCCCTGCTCGACCGGCGCGTCGCCGAGTCCCGCCAGCTCGCCCGCGAGCTGATCCGCGCGGGGCTCGACCTCGACGCGCCGGACTCGATCGCCACCGACGCCCGCAAGTACGCGTGGCCCGCCGATACCCGCGAGCGACGCAAGCACTGGACGCGCCTCCTCAAGCTGCAACTGCTCGCGCGCCTCGAGGGCCGCGAGGCCGACGGTGAGGACGGTGAGGGTGGCGATGAGGGCAAGAACGCGCCCCGCGCCTTCGTTCGCCCGGACAGCGCGGCGCTCGCCCAGGCCCGCGCCTACGTCGAGCGCACGTTGGAGCGCAACTTCACACGCATGGCCCGCGAGGATCGCTCCGAGCGCGCCGCGGGCTATCTCGCGGCCGTGGCGGCGGCGTTCGATCCGCACACGGCCTACCTCAAGCCCGAGGGGCGCGAGGAGTTCAACATGCAGATGAGCGGCACGCTGGAGGGCATCGGCGCGACCTTGCGCGAAGACGATGGCTATATCCGCGTGGTGGCCATCATTCCCGGCAGCGCCTCGTGGCGGCAGCGCGAGCTCAAGGCCGAGGACAAGATCCTCAAGGTGGCGCAGGGCGCCGACGAGCCCGTGGATCTCGCCGACGCCAGCGTGCAGGAGGCCGTGCGCCTGATCCGCGGTCCCAAGGGCACCGAGGTGCGCCTCACCGTGCGAAAGCCCGACGGACAGACCAAGGTCATCTCCATCGTCCGCGACGTGGTGGTGGTCGATGAGACTTATGCCAAGTCCGCGGTGCTGCAGGCGCCCGGCTCCGCGCTCAAGGTGGGGTATATCTCGCTGCCTTCCTTTTACCACGACTTCCAGAATCCCCGCGGACGCAGCAGCGCCGGCGACGTGCGCCGCGAACTGGAGCGCCTCAAGGCGCAGGGCGCCGAGGCCATGGTCCTCGATCTGCGCGGCAACGGGGGAGGGTCGCTGGACGATGCGGTGAAGATGGCCGGGCTTTTTCTGCCGTGGGGTCCCATGGTGCAGGTGAAGGATCGCCAGGGCGCCACCAACGTGCTGGAGGACATGGATCCTTCCGTCACCTTCGACGGGCCGCTGGTGGTCCTGATCAGCACATTCAGCGCCTCGGCCTCGGAAATTCTCGCGGCGGCCATGCAGGATTACGGCCGCGCCGTGATCGTCGGCACCGACACCAGCTTCGGCAAGGGTACCGTGCAGACCTTGTTCGATCTCGACAACCTCGCCTCACCGGCCGAGGCGTCCCACAAGCCGCTGGGCACCGTCAAGCTCACCATCCCGACGTTCTACCGCGTCCACGGCGGCTCGACCCAGTTCCAGGGCGTGGTGCCCGACGTGCTCATCCCCGACGCCTATACTCCGCTCGACGTGGGTGAAAAGAGCCAGGACTACGCGCTGCCCTGGGATGCGGCCCGTCCCGCGCGCATCCAGCGCTGGTTCGATCCGCCGCCGCTCGCGGACCTGCAAGCCACAAGCCGCGCACGCGTGGCGAAGAGCGCGTACTTCAAGCGCCTGAACGCCACCCTCAAGGCGCGGCAGGCCCGCAGCGAGAGCGAGCGGGTGCAGCTTTCCTTCGATCGCTACTTCGCCGAACGCGCGCGCGGGCGCGCCGAGGGAGACTCGCTCGAAGCCTTGCTGAAGCAGGCGAGCGGACTGACCGCGTTGCCGCTTCCGCATCTCAATCCCGCGCTGGCCAACGATTCCGTGGAACTGGCCAAGGTCAAGGATTGGAAGGACCAACTCGCCAAGGACTTCTACCTGCGCGAGGCGGTGGATGTGGTCGGCGATTGGGCGGGGGCGGGGAAGTAGCAGTTAGCTATTAGCCATTAGCCATTAGCCTTTAGCGATCCCTGCAGGCGAAGCTTTCCGTAGGACCAGTTGTATTGTTCGGGAGTCCGCGTCAGGGCCTGTTCCATAAGCCGCGCGATTTCAGGCTTTAACGAATTCGCGTCGAGCGGGTCGTAACGAAAGACGATTCGATTCTCCTGTTCCCAGCGTGTTGAGACGGCAAGGAAGACGGGTTTTCGGGACACGAGCCATTCGATGAGGCGTGTCGGCCACGGTATTCGAATCGCGTCGTTTCGCAGCGACAGCCAATTCTCCGCGTCTCCCGGAACCTGATCGATCATCGCGGCGAGAATGCAGCCCGAGCGCGCCCAATCGCGCAAGGCGGTCCTATCGCCGGGCCGGATGACGGTCGTTCCGCGTGATTCCCGACCCCGCGTCATCCAGTCGCTGAGTGCGGGTGAAAAGGCGGCGGCGGTCATGAGGTAGAGGGGACGATCCGAAGTTTCGGCGGGGATGCGGTGGAGCAACTCCACCGGGCCTTGGTGCCAGCCGAGCAACACCACGGGAACCCCCGACGCCAGGGCGGCCCGCAGTGCGTCCCCCCCTTCGACAATGGTTTCACACCCATCGGGAACCTTCAACGCGTGCTTCACCGACAGCAGGGCGAGCCGCAGGCGCATGCGGTAATACGCGAACGCGGAGACGGGCGGGTGAAGCTTCGACAGCCGTTCCCGTGTCCGGACGCGGAAGGGGATGTAAACAGGAAGAAACATCGTCCCAAGGGCTATCGTCACGGAAGCCGGGAGTCTCCCCAGCACGTTCAACAGGAAAATCGCGAGATGTCCCGCCGCAGCCCGAATCATGTTTTCAATCGTACTCGAACTTGAACTCGTACTCTTACTCGGCAGTTATGATGTTTTCGAGTTCGAGTTCGAGTAGGACGTACGCAATGTGATTATGCCCAAAGCAAATTGCGGGCGGGGTCGCGATGAAACGAGTTGGCGGTCAGGCCTTCCCCGGCGTAAGAGGTCAGGGGGGACACTTCCACGTCGATGCCCTGAAGGGTTTCTGCGGAGAGGCCCGCCTGCACAGCCCAGCGCGCATGCAGGTCGAGGATCATGCGGCGCGCGCTGGCGGGGCTGTCGGCACCGTCGCGGTTTTTCACCGGGGCGAACTCCTCCGCGCGCGCGACGTCGATCACCGCCATGCCCGGGGCGCGGGGAAACAGGTCGAACATGAACAGTTCGAATTTGTACGCATTGGGTGCGGCGGGGGCGACGGGATTTCCGCCCTCGTCCACATGCGGGATTTTCTTGTGCGCCACATGCCACGGCAGGGCCGCGTCGGCGTTCTCCTCGAGGAAGTCGCGCCGGAACAGGTGGACGGCGATGTTGGCGGAGCCGTAGAGCAGGCCCGCGTGGTCGCGTTCGGCGCACATTTCCGGGCTCATCTCGCTGTATTCGATCACGGAGGGCCGTCCGTCGCGGAGGCAGAAGACGCCCACGCGCTCTTCGGGAGAAGCCTTGGCCACGGCCTTGCTCGCGGCGGGCAGCCCTGAGCCGAGCGCGTAGCCGAGGAACTCCGGGTCGCAGACGCGCACCAGCGCATTGTCGACGCTGTAGAAGAACAGCCAGTCCACGCCGCGCTTTCGCATGTCGTCGAGCGCGCCGGAAGCCTTGAGCGCGGGAAAGCAGCCGCCGTTGCCGTTGGGGCCGAGCGAGACGCGGCCTTTTTCGGCGAGCAAGATCTTTCCGTCCGCGTCCGTGAGCGGGAACTCGGCTTGCGGGAAGAACATCACCTGATCGGGCGCGAGTCCGAAGTTCCCGTGCGCGGCGAAGAACCCGGTGGTCGCGGCGTGGTTCTCGCGGCTGGTCATGATGTACCACGGCACGGGGCGGCCGCAGAGCTCGCCGAGGCGACGCAAGCGCTCGGCCTGAAGCTGGAACAGTGACTTTCCGGAGGGCAGCCCGATGTCGAACACGCCCTTGGGGCCGTCGTGGCCGAGGCGCGTGCCCTGCCCACCCGCGACGAGGAACGCGGCGCATTTGCCCTCGGCGAGCGCCTTCATTCCCGCCTGACGAAAGGCCTCGCGATCGCGGGCGGCCGGAGACTCACCGCGCAGCGGCGCGATGCGTGCCGCTTCTCCCGGGGGCACGGGATGGGTGACGAGTTCCCGGTGCAGTTTCGCGACCAGCGGAAAATCGATCGACTCGATCTCGGCGAGCAGGGACGCCTTCCCGGCATCGTCCAGTTCGTCCCAAAAGCGCAGCAGGTGGGATTGGCCGTGGCGGGAGAGCAATGCGGAGGCGGATTCGAGCGTCATGCGTGATTCAGTTTTTGGTTGTTGGTTGTTCGAAAGCGCACCCAATAAGATCGGTCTGATCGCCCCACCTTTTTCTCCAACAACCAACAACTAACAACTAACAACCCTTTCTCAATCAGCACCCCCATCTTCGTTCACCTCAACTTGAAGAACACCAGCAGTCCCAGAATCAACGCGAGGATCGAGACCAGATGGAAGCGCCACACCAGCTTGGAGTTCAGCGCCTGCATGGTGGGAAAGCGATCTTTCCACTTGAACTGGTAGTGGTGGTGCAGCGGCGCGCGCAGGAAGATGCGGCGACCCTGTTTTTCGGGCGAGAGATTCTTCGTGATCTTGAAGCCGCTGATTTGCAGCACGACGGAAGCCATTTCGAGCACCAGCACCAAGCCCACCAGCGGCAGGAAGAACTCGATCTTGAGCAGCACGAACATGACGCCCACCGCGCCCCCGAGGCCGATGGCGCCCGCGTCGCCCATGTAGATCTCGGCGGGAGGGCTGTTGTACCACAGGTAGGCGAGCAGGCTGCCGACCATCGCCGCGCAAATGGGCGCCAGTTCGTCACCGCCGGGAAGGTGGGGAATGAGGAAGTACTTGGCGAAGATGGCGTTGCCCGAGATGTAGGCCACGATGCCCGCAAAGAGCGCGGTGGTGATGAGAGGCACGCTCACCAGCGAGTCCATGCCGTCGGTGAAATTGGCCCCGTTGGCCGTGGAGGCGATCACAAGGCAGATGAGCGCGATGAAGGCCCAGTTGGGAAGATGGGGGAACCACAGTTCCGGCTTGATGAAGGGCACGGTCACGTGACCGGAGAGGCCGGGGATGAGCTTGTACGCGAACACCGCCACGAGGAGGGAGAAAAGGAAATAGAGGAAAAGGCGCAGCCGGGCGGAAATTCCGTCGGCCTTGTCCTGGTAATCGGCGCGGGTGATCTTGCCCAAGGCCACCAGGCGCTTGTTGCGGACCTTCATCAAGTCGTCCACGCCGCCAATGGCCGCATAGGCCGTGAGGATGACCAGTGTCGAAATCGAATAAGCGTTCCAGCGCGAGAAGATGAGGCCGCCCGCGATGACGGCGAGCACGACCAGCATGCCGCCGAGGATGGGCGGGGGCGCGGCCTTGCCCTGCTCGAAGTCGGACGTGGCGTCCACGCGGCGCAGGAAGGCAAGGAACGGCGGCATGAGCAGAAGGACGAAGAGGGCGGCGAACAGGGACGCCGCGCCCGCGCGGAAGAGGCGATCCTGAAAGAGCTGGATGCCGGTCCATTGGTATAGGAGGAGGGAAAGCATGTCAGGCTCCTGCTGCGTTTGTTCCGGCGGGCGCGGCGTGCGCCTTTCGGGACTTGGCTTCGGCGTAGAGATCGCGCAGGCTGTCCTCCAGCGAGATCATGGGTTTCCAGCCCGTGAGGGTCATCAACTTTTCGGGCGACCCTGCCAAGAGCGGGATGTCCACCGCGCGTTCGAGTGCGGGGTCGATGCGGATTTCGATGGGGCAACCGGAAAGCTGGATCAGGAATTGCACCAGATCGCGGATGGTCCGCACCTTGCCCGAGCAGATGTTGTAGGCCTCGCCGGCGACGCCCCGCTTCATCAGCAGCGCCACCGCCCGGGCCGTGTCGCGCACGTCAAGGTAGTCGCGCGCCACATCGAGGTTCCCGGTGTAGATGGCGGTTTCGCCGTCATGCAACTCGATGGCCGCGATTTGCGCGGCGGTGGAGGACAGCACGAACTTCTCCGGCTGGCGCGGGCCCGTGACGCTGAACGGGCGCGCCACGACGATTTCCATGCCGTGGGCGAGGTGGAATTGACGCGACAGCAATTCGCACGATGAAATGGCGGTGGCGTAGGGCGTGAGCGGCAGGAACCGGTCGGTTTCCCGGTGCAGCACGTCCATGCGGCCTTTGCCGCCTCCATAGATTTCGGCGGAGGACGCGAACACCACCCGGGCGCGCGGGGCGGCATGCCGCAGGCACTCGAAAAGATTGTACGCTCCGCCCGTGAAAAACGGCAGCAGGGCGGAGGGCTTCATGCCCGGCATGCCCAGCGAGAACTCCTGTGAGACGAGGTGGTACACCTCCTCCGGCTTCCACGAGTTCAGCAACGCGAGCACCTGCTTGTAGTCGGCAAGGTCGCCGGTGGCGTAGGTGACGTGGGGAAGTCGGGCGTCGTCGGGAACCGGGGAGGCGGACAAGGCGACGATGGCCCTGCCGTCGTGGGGGAGCAGATTGAGCAGGTGGTATCCCAGCGCGCTGTCGCAGCCGGCGACCAGAATGCTCATGCGTCGCTCCCCTGAAGCTCGGGCTCCGGTCCCACCACCGATTCGAAGGCGGCCAGCACGTCGGCCTTGGGCGGATTGACGACCGTCACCACTTCGCCGATGCGGCAGGGGAGGATGAACACGCGTCGTTCGGCATCGGCCTTTTTGTCGCGGCCCGTGGCCTGCCACGCCTTCTCCGCGTCGAAGACGCCCTTGAACCGCCGGGGCATCTCCAAAACGTCGAGAAGGGCGTTGTGCCGCGCCTCGTCCTCCGGAGAAAGCATGCCCATCCGCACCGCCAGACGCGCGGCGCAGCGCATGCCCAGCGCCACGGCCAAACCGTGGGGAAGGTCGCGGTAACCCGCGAGGTACTCGAAGGCGTGCCCGAAGGTGTGGCCGTAGTTCAGGATGGCGCGACCGCCTTCGGTCAACTCCCGTTCGTCGTTCCCCACGACCGCGGCCTTGATGGCGCAGGAGGTGCGGATGACGTGCGAGAGCGCGGCGGGCTCTTGCGCCAGCACGGCGGCGGCGTTCTTCTCCAGAAAATCGAAGAGACCGTCGTCGCGGATCACCGCGTACTTGGCGACCTCCGCCAGCCCGGCGAGATACTCGCCGCGCGGCAACGTGGACAGCGCCGAAAGGCTGATCACCACGGCCTTGGGTTGGTGGAACGCGCCGATGAGGTTTTTGCCCAAGGGGTGGTTTACGCCGGTCTTGCCGCCCACGCTGGAGTCCACCATGGAAAGCAACGTGGTGGGGATTTGCACGAAGTCCACCCCGCGCATGAAGATGGAGGCAGCGAAGCCGGCCATGTCGCCGGTGACGCCGCCGCCCACGGCATACAGCACCGACTTGCGCGAGCAATTCTTGCGCAGCATCCATGTCAGCAGTTTGTGCACCGAGGCGAGGGACTTTTCCTGCTCGCCGCCGCGCCAGTAGAAGGCCGGGGCGTTCCCCAGCGCATGGCGGATGCGTTCGAGCATCGGGCCTTGCGCCGCCTTCACGGGCTGGTCGGACGCGATGACGGCAAAGCGCGAGCAACCCGCCTTTTCAGCGATGGAATCGACGTGGGCCGACAAATCCTCGCCGATGTAAATCGGATAGCGGCGCTCGCCCAGCTCCACCCACAGCGGATCCAATTCCTCCACCTGCAGGCGGTGGATGATGCGGCGCGTCAGGGCGTGGTGGGGCACATCGTCCCCCGACTCGAACCGGAAGTCGGCGAGGTCATACACGGGTTTGCGCTCGGCGAGCATGGCCTTGATCTTCTCCAGCTTGGCCGCGTCGTCGAGCCCGGCCAGCAGCGGGCGCGAGTCTTTCTTGCGGTTCACGCGCTCCAGAATCACCTCGGGACGCGCATAGAGATTGACGAGCACGCCGTGTTTCCGAACCAGTTCAAGCGCGCCGGGAATGAGCAAGGTGCCGCCGCCCAAGGCCGCCACCACCGGGCCGGCCGTGCACACCTCGCGCAAGGCTTCCATCTCCAGGACGCGGAAGGCGGCCTCGCCCTGTTCCTCGAAGATCTCGGGAATGGACTTGCCCGCGCGCTCCTCCACGAGCTTGTCGGTGTCGAAGAATTTCCAGCCCAGCGAGGCGGCCGTGAGCGAGCCGATGCGGCTTTTGCCCGAGGCCATGAAGCCGGTGAGGAAGATGCTGCGCGTGAGGGGAAGCTTCATGACATCGCTCCCGGCTCGCGGAGTTTCATTTCATTGACTTTTTGAAGGCGGATGCCCTCGTAGTAATCCGCGGGCGAGGGATCGACGCCGGTCCACAGGCGGAACGAGGCGATTCCCTGACGGACCAACATTCCGAGGCCGCCCACCGTGGGACATCCGCGCGCGCGCGCGGCGCGCAGCAGCGCGGTCTCCTCGGGGTTGTAAAGAATGTCGTACACGAGTTGTCCTGGCTCCAGAAGCTCCGGGTCCAACGGGCTGGCGGAAATGTCGGGATGCATGCCCACCGGCGTGGTGTTCACCACCACGTCGAAGTCGCGGCGGACGTCGCCGTAGTCGGCGAGCGCGAGCGAGTCCACGGCGCGGCCCGGAGCGGCCGCGCGCCCCTCGGCTAGGCTCGCGGTGGATTTTTCCGGCGCGCGCGCCACCAGCTCGATGCGCCGCGCGCGCGTCATGAGCGCGAGGGCGAAGGCGATGGTGCGCGCGGAACCCCCGTTGCCCAGAACCGCCACGGACTTGCCGTCGAAGGTGTGACCCGCATCACGGAAGGCCTCGATGAACCCTTCGGGATCGGTGGTGGTGCCGTGCAGCCGACCGTCGCGGTGGACGATCGTGTTCACCGCACCGAGCGTGCGCGAGAGTTCGGACACGGTGTCGCAGAGCGGCACCACCGCCTGCTTGTGCGGCATGGTCACGTTGACGCCGAGGAAGTTCACCGCCTTGAGGGCGGCGAGCACTTTCGGCAGGTTGTCCGATTCCGTTTCGAACGGGAGATACACGAGATCGAGGCCCGCACCTGCGATGCCGGCGTTGTGCATGGCCGGCGAATAGGAATGCGACAGCGGTTTGCCCAGGATGCCGAGCAGCCGGGTGGTTCCGCGTATGGTGGGCACCGAGGGCATGGGAGTGATCAATCCCGCGAAGGTGTGAGGCGCAGGGAGACGATCCCTTCGGCGAAAAGTAACAACGCCGCCACCACGAAGAGCACCGTCCGGAGGCGATAACCCCCGTAGAGTCCCCTCCAATCTTCGTCCGGTTCCAGACGCGCGACGCGATGTCCGGCATCCGCGCCGACGACCTCCCGGAACGCCTTCCAGTCGGGTTCTCGCGCCGGTGGATCCGGCACGCGCACCGCCAGCCACTCCAACGCGCCGTCCCGTTCCACACGGTACAGCCCGGGCAAGTCGAAGGGACCCGCCGTGACGCCGCCCGGCTCGCCGCGCAGACGGGTGAACGGGCTGCCGTCGGGGCGGGTCACGCGCACCTCGCCGTCGCCTCCGTCGCGAGATGCGAGAAACACCAGCGAGTCCGTTTCCGTCCCCCGTGCATCGACCGCATCGGCCCATGCCCGCTCAAGCATGGCCTGATGCATCAGTGCCGCCCAAGGGCCGAGACCGAGCGCGCTCCACGCGGGATCCGAGAGCGACGTGGTCCAAAGCAGGAGTTCGCCGTCGCCGATGAAACGATGAACGAGGAGGGGGGCGCTCTGCGGACCCGAGTTGGAAAGGAGGGTGGCCGTGCCCTTCGAAGCGGTGAATCCGAGTCGTGTTTTCACGGGGCCCGGGCGTCCCCAGCGATCCGCGCGCACACCGAGGCGCGCAAGCGCGCCCGCGTCGGGACGCGCCTCCTCCGCCTCTGCGGTGATGACGGGACCCGTGAGTCTTCCCACGCCCCGGGGCGCGAGCCGGTTGCGAGTCCACAATGCGGGATCGGTGCGGCGCCCCGCCTCCAGGATCACCTTGCCACCCGCGCGTAACACGGCGGCCGCGCGCGCGAGCATCGCCGCGTCCAGATCGGGCGGATCGGCGAGATACAACAGATCGCAGCGCGCGGCGGCGGCTTCCGCGGGACGTAGCGCGACGACTTTGAGCCGCTTTCCGCCCGCGCCGAGCGAGGCGAGCGAGGCGAAGGCTTCGCCGGAGCCCACGTGGCACAGCGTCGCGGGCGGCGGCACGCGCCAAGCGACCGCAACCTCGGTGAAGGCGCGCGTCGCCCGCGCGGGATCGCGCGCCGGATCATTTTCGGCAAGCGCAAAGGTGCCCGCCACCCACCCCGCGTCGGGGAGAGGCAGCGCCGTCTCGACGAAGCCGCCGCGCGGTTCGAGCGCACGGGGCGCGCCATCCACGGGGGTGAACAGCGCCGATGCGCCTTCGCGGAGCTCCGCGCGCAAAGTCAGGGCGTCGTCACGAGATCCATTCGCAACCGGTGTGACGGGCGTGACCGGCATGCCGAAAGCATTGAGGCGGTGGGATGCCGCCGTGAAGTCGAGCACGGCGAGACGCGCGCGCGGATGCGATTCCAGCCAAGGTCGCGCGGCGGCGGCGAGGTCGGCGAGATCCTGCGCGCCGAACACGGGCACGAAGGCGTGCGCACCCTCGCCCAGGCCTTGGAACAGGCGCGCCATCGCCTCGGCCGGTCGCCCGAACCGCGCCACGCGCCCTTCCGCGTCGGGAAAGAGCGGCGCGGCCATCGCGCGGCCTTGGGTCAGCGAGTCGAGTCCCGTGCGCAAGGCGCCAAGCCGCGACTCAAGGGTTTCGCCCGCGTCGTCGCGCAGTCCTGCGAAGGCACCGTTGTGTAGCAGCATGCCCGCCGACGCGGGCGGGCTCCACGTGTCTTCGGAGCGCCAAACGGGCCCGGCCGCGCCCAGCAGAAGGCAAAGCAGCGCCAAGGTGCGCAGGATCAACTGCAACCAGTTCTTGAGACGATGCCGCCGCATGGCGCGCCGTAGCGTCTCCCGCACCGGCATCAAGGATGGAAAATCCCGCACCTTCGGCTTGGCGCGACCGAGCAGCTGGATCAGCAGCGGCGCCGCCAGCAGCGGGGCGAGCCAAAGCGCGGCGGGAGTGAGGAGGGAGAACATCAGAAAATCGGAAACATGAAATATGAAAGATGAAAGGGAACGCGCCGTGAGGGCCTATCATCTTTCTTCACGGCAATATCCTCCGCAGCGCGCCGTCCATCGGCTCGTCGGTGCGCACCGTGACGAGGCGCAGGTTCAGGCTCGAGCAGGCGGCGGCCATGCCCAGCGCATGCGCCCGCAGCGCCTCGCGATAGGCGGGCAGCGACTGCGCGGCGGCGACTTCCAGCGTTTCACCCGTCTCCAGATCGCGCAGCACGAAATCGCCGCGCGCGAAGAACTCCTCCTCGTCGCGGCTGCGGAGCTGCACCACGGTGGCGGCGCGGCTCTTGTGGGCGATGCGGCGCAAGCCCGCCTCGACCGCTTCGGGATCCTGCCAGAGATCGGTGAACAGGAAGACGAAGCCCCGCGCCGCCACGCGCGCGGCTTCCTGTGAGAACAGCGCTTCCAGATCGGTCTTTCCGCCCGCCTCCAGCGTTTCCAGTCTGCGCAGCACCTCGCCTGTCGTTTGCGGGCCCGCCGCAGGCGGGAGGTAGGCTTCGAGCGTGGCCGCGCCATGGGCCAGCGACACCGCGTCGCGCTGGCGCTCGGCGAGCAAAGCGACCGCCGCCGCGAGCACGCGCGCCGCATCCAGTTTGGAGAAGGTGTCTCGCTCCCCGCGATATCCCATCGAGGCGGAGGTGTCCACGAGTAGATGAACGGCGGTATTGGTCTCGTCGCGGTATTGGCGCGTCACCAGTTGCCCACGTCGTGCATAAGCGCGCCAGTCGAGGCGGCGGATGTCGTCTCCGGGCACATAGCCCTTGTACTGCGCGAACTCGGAGGAGTATCCGTGGAACGGGGATCGATGCACGCCCGCCAGCGCGCCCTCCAGCACGGCCTTCGCCCGGATCCGCAGGCCGAGGATGCGGGAGAGGAACGCGGGGGTGAGGGTGGCGCGGGGTTGCATGGATGGCGATTGGGCACCGTAGGGGCAAATAATTATTTGCCCCTACAATCCATCCTTGGAAAAGGTGCCCGCATCGACCACGTTCTCCGCTTCCCTCGCCGCGGCATCGCACGCTTCCCGCAGTCGTTCGCGCAGCGGCTCCATGCCGAGGCGTTTTTCCGCCGACACGAATACCGCTTCCGGATTCTGGGCTTGCAGGGCCTCGAGCCGCTCCGGATCGAGCAAGTCGATTTTATTGAACACGATAAGACGGGGGGTCTCGGTGATGCCCAGCTCCGTCAGGATGCGCGCCGTGATCTCCATCTGCTCCTCGAAGTCGGAGGACGAGGCGTCCACGACATGGAGGATGTAAGTGGCTTGCGCCGCCGCGCTGAGTGTGCTCTTGAACGAGGACACCAGTCCGTGCGGCAACTTGCGGATGAACCCGACCGTGTCGGACAGCACGGCCTTGCGCGGGCCGCCGAGCCAAAGCTGGCGCGTGGTCGGGTCGAGCGTCGCGAAAAGCCGGTCGGCGGCTTCCACGCCCGCTTGGGTCAGGGCGTTCATGAGCGTGGACTTGCCCGCGTTGGTGTAGCCCACGAGCGCGGCGTGGAAGGTCGGGCGGCGGCGGTCGCGCTGCGCCGTGCGGACGCCCTCGAGTTTCTCGAGCTTTTTCTTGAGGTCGGCGATGCGCTTGCGGATGGCGCGCCGGTCGGTTTCGAGCTGGGTCTCGCCGGGGCCGCGCATGCCGATGCCCACACCGCCCGCTTGACGCGAAAGGTGGGTCCAGGCGCGCGTGAGGCGCGGCAACATGTACTCGAGCTGGGCCACCTCGACCTGAATGCGGGATTCCGCCGTACGGGCGTGCTTGGCGAAGATGTCGAGGATGAGGCCGCTGCGATCAAGGATCTTCGCCTTGATCAGGCTTTCCAGATTCTTCACCTGCGAGCCCGTGAGGTCCTCGTCGAACAGGACGAGCTCGGCCCCGTGTTCCTCGACCAGCGCGGCGACTTCCTTCGCCTTGCCCGCGCCGATCAAGGTGGAGGGGTCGAACGCGGGCCTGCGCTGGAGCATTTCGCCCACGATTTGGGCCCCGGCGGTGTCGGCGAGGCGGCCCAGTTCGGCGAGATGCTCACGGGCTTGGCGCGCGGTGACATCGCGCGTGGCCACGCCGACCAGCACGGCCTTCTCGGGCCCTTTATGAAGGGGAGGTTTGCCCATGGGGAGAAGATAGAAGGGGGGAGAAAAGAAACAAGGCAGTACAACAGTACAACCGTACCACAATAGGCACAGGGAGGGCGTTTATTGTTGTACGGCTGTACTGTCCGCTGTTTTCATCACTCCCACTCGATGGTCCCGGGGGGTTTGTGGGTGACGTCGTAGAGCAGCGCGCCCGCGCCCAGCGCTCGCAGTTCGGCCCACAGCGCGTCGAGCACGGCGAAGGGCAGTTCGGCGAAGCGGGCCGTCATGGCCTCGCTGGAGGATACCGGGCGCAGCACGAATACCGGGCCGTCGCCCTTGGTCAGCGGCAGCAGCACCACCGGCATCTGCCAGACGGCGGCGTAGAGATTCGCCTTCTGCAGCGCGGCGGTGCACAGCGCGTCGGCTTCGCGCAACAGGTCGAGGTTTACGCGGTCGCATTGGCGCGCGACGGGCCGGTATTCACCCTCCACCGCGTGGGTTTCCAGCACGATGCGGTTGGCCGCACGCACGCGATTCAGCACGAGGATGGCGGTTTCGTCGGCGAGCTTCCAGTCCCGGGTTCCCCGCACGAGTCCCGGATGCGCATAGGTGCGGGCGTCGCCCTGGACGCCCACGCTCTTGATGGGCAAAATCTCCCCGGTCAGTCCACGCGCACCGAGAATCTCCGAAAGGGCCGCCGCGTCGGCGGGTGCTGCCGGATCGCCATGACCGTCGGAACAGAGCAGTCGCACACCCAACCCGGGGCCGGGAAACGGATGACGGTCGAGCAGCGGGTCGGGAATCTCGAGGCGGCGGCCCAGCTCGCGCACCTCGTCCTTGTAAAGCTCCGCCAGTGGCTCCACCACCATCCCCTTGGCCATGAGGTCGAGAATGCCCTGCACGCGGTTGTGGTGCGTCTTGATCACCGCGGCGTGCGCCGTGCCCCCGCTCTCGATGGTGTCGGGGTAGATGGTGCCCTGCGCGAGCATCCACTCCTCGGGATTCAGGTCCAGTTCGGCGATGGCCGCGTCCTTCACGTGCAGGAAGGTCTCGCCGATGCTCTTGCGCTTGGTTTCCGGTTCCACCACGCCGCGCAGGTTGCCGAGGAAGGTGTCGGTCGCGTCCTTGATCTTCAAGTTGTCGAATCCCTGCGCGTGCATGAACGCCAAAACGTCGGCGCTTTCGCCCTTGCGCATCAGCCCGTTGTCGATGTGCAGGCCCAGCACGCGGTCCGGGCCGAGCGCGCGGTTCAGGAGCTCGAAGGCCACCGTGGAATCCACGCCGCCGCTCACCAGCAGGAACACCTTTTTGTCCGCGCACTGCTTGCGGATCTGCTCCTGCAACGATTGCACGTAACTGTCCATGTTCCAATCGAACGCGCAGCCGCACAGCTTGAGGAAGTTGCGGAGGATCACGTCTCCCTGAACGGAGTGCGTCACCTCGGGATGGAATTGCAGTCCATAGAATTTGCGGGTGTCGTCCGCCACGGCGGCGTTCACGCAGTCGTCGGTGGAGCCGATGGTGCGGAAGCCTTCTGCGAAGCGTTTGACCTCGTCGCCGTGGCTCATCCACATCACGGAATTTGGGGAGATGTCGCTCAGCAGCGGATGCGCCTGCGGATGCAGCGCGGCCGGGCCGAACTCATGCACGAGGCCGCGTTTGACCTCGCCGCCGAGCAGATGGTTCATCAGTTGATGGCCGTAGCAGATGCCCAGCACGGGCAAGCCGAGCGCGAAAATGCCGACGTCGCAGGCGGGGGAGTCCGGCGCGTACACCGAGGATGGTCCGCCCGAGAGAATGATGCCCTTGTAGTCCTTGAAGGCCTCGGGTTTCGCGTGCGAAGGCACGACTTCCGAGTAGACGCCAAGCTGGCGAATCCGGCGGGCGATGAGGTGCGTGTACTGTCCGCCGAAGTCGACGACCGCGATTTTTTCCATGGGGTGGAAAGGTAGCTTCCCGGGCCGATCCCTGTTGGTTCGGGACTCCCCGAATTCAACTCGTTGGATGGTTCGGGAGCGCCGTGATGACAAGGCTTCGGAGGGTTGACGAGCCCCCGTGTGGACGGCTCTTGTCCCTTGGGGGAATGCTCGGGAGGCGTTCTCCCGAACCATCCAGGGGAAGGCTGACGAAGAATCCCGAACCCTCCACCGAGATGATGCGGAAGCGCCCCCCTCTTACTCCAACGTCTTCGCCATCTCCACCAGCGTCTTGAGCCCGAATCCCGTCGCGCCCGACTTGACGTATTTCCACGGCGACGTGACGAAGGCCGTGCCCGCGATGTCCCAGTGGGCCCATTTCGCGCCTTCCGGCACGAACTCCTGCAAGAATAGGCCCGCCGTGATGGCCCCGGCCTCGCCCTTGCTCGTCACGTTCTTCATGTCGGCGGCCGGATCGTCCATCCACTCGCGGTACTCGGCCTCAAGCGGCAACTCCCAGAATTTCTCGCCGCGCGCGGCGCCCAACTTCCGGATGCGCGTCGCGAATCCCGCGTCGTTGGCCATCAGCGCCGTCATCGCGGGGCCGAGTGCCCGCACCGCCGCGCCCGTCAGCGTGGCGAGATCGACGATGTGCGTGGCGCCGAGCGTTCCCGCCTCGAACAGGCCGTCGGAAAGCGCCAGACGACCCTCCGCGTCGGTGTTGTCCACCATCACGGTCTTGCCGTTGCGGGCCTTGAAGATGTCGCCGGGCAGCACCGCGGCGTTGCCGGGGCGGTTTTCCGCCAGGCACAGCACCGCGCTCACGTTCACGCGCAGGCCGAGCTCCGCGATGGCGCAGATGGCCGCCAGCGTGGTCGCCGCGCCGGCCATGTCGCATTTCATCTCCCACATCGCCGAGGAAGGCTTGAGGCTGATGCCGCCGGTGTCGAAGGTGATGCCCTTGCCCACGATGCACAGCTTGGGCGCGTTCTTTGCGGACTTCGGCGCGCCGCGGTATTCGAGCGTGACCATGCGCGGCGGGCGATCGGAGCCCTTGCCGACGGTCCACAGCCCGTGGAAGCCTTCCGCCTGCAGTTGTTTTTCGTCGCGCACTTTCATGGTGAGCCCGTGCTTCTTCGCGAGCTTCACGGCGGCGGTTGCCAGCGCAACCGGGTCGAGATCGGAGCCGGGCGTGTTCACCCAGTCGCGCAGGTTCTTCATGTGCGCAAACGTCACGAGGGTTTCGGAGAGGAGGGCTTCCGCCGCTTTCTTCTCCGAGGGCTTCACGCGGATGACGGCTTCCGTCGGGGTGTCCTTCGCGGGCGGATTCTTCGGGCTCTTGTACGCGTCGAAGCGGTAGTCGGCGTAGAGCAGGCCCTCGACCGCCGCGCGCACGTCGTCCAGCGAAGCCTTGTCGAGCAGAAGCGTGACGCGCGGCAGGGCGCGGGCCTTGGCGTAGTCCAAGGCCGCGCCTGCGGCGATGCGAACCCGCTCGCCGCGGTCGAGGCCCGTGCGGGCCGGGAGTTGCGCCGCCACCAGGCGGCGCTCGCCCTGCCGGAACACCTCGGACTCGGCCGAAATCGTCTTCTCGTCCTGCGCGGCCCAAAGCGCGCCCACGGAGGAGCCCCAAAGAGCGGTGTCATCCGGGGAGAGCCCCCCTAAACTTTTCTTGCCTTCGGCCCACAGGACCTGGAAGACGGGATTTTT
The DNA here is from genome assembly GCA_032359235.1 of Enteromius mattozi. Lineage (NCBI taxonomy): Eukaryota > Metazoa > Chordata > Actinopteri > Cypriniformes > Cyprinidae > Enteromius > Enteromius mattozi. The sequence continues at coordinate 17,518 of JAUMHE010050659.1, forward strand.
GGCGGATTTATCGGTGGTTTCGAGGGTGATGCGCATGAGGGAGAAGGTAGTTGGGGTGGTGGGGAGGAGGTTGGGGGGCGTAAGCAGGTAAGAGGTAAAAGAGAGGAGTAGGTGGCGGTGTTCAGTGATCTGTGGTCAGCAATCCGGAATGCCTGATGGACGCACTGTTCCTGAAAGCTGAAGTCCGATCGCTGACGGCTTTTCACGAATCTCGTTACCCAAGACGGACGGGATTTTCTCATCTTCGATTGGCTCTCTATTTGCTTCATATTGCTTAACAGTGACCAAAAAGGCGCAAAATACCGGATCCAAAATGACAAATTCGGAAATAAATGCGCTATTGTTAACATTAAGTGACAAATAGGGGGTCGGGATGAAAGATTTTATGGTGCATCAGGCCAGAACACTGGCCGCCCTGACCGAAATCAGCAAGCTGTTCAGTTCGTCCCTCGACTACACCGAAGTGGCGAAACAGTGCCTCTACCTTCTGTCTGACATCCTCGATCTGGAGCGGGGCACGCTGCTCATGCCCACGCCCGATCGCAAGTATCTCGCGATTCGCGCCAGCGTGGGGTTCAGCCCCGAGGAAATCCGGGAGTCGGTGTACTCCATCGACAAGGCCTTCGTCGGCAAGGTGTACAGCTCCGGCATGCCGATGGCATTGCCCGACGCCGAGGACGTCGAGGGCGTGCCCACGCCCCGTCAGGGCAATGAGGAATTCAACCTGTACCGCATCGGATTCATCGCGGTGCCGGTGACGCTCGACGGTCGGCCCGTGGGCGTGCTCACGGCGCATCGCACCTCGCATTCCACCACCATGGTGGACGAGGACATCAAGGTGATGAAGATCGTCGCCTCGCTGCTCTCGCAGACCCTGCGCATCGCCGAGATGATTCGCGAGGAGAACAGCCGCTTGGTGCAGGAGAACAAGGAACTGCACCTTGAGCTGGAGGAGCGTTACAATCCCGACAACATGATCGCCGACTCCTCGGCGATGGCCAAGACCTTGGAGATGGTGCGCCGCGTGGCCGGCACCGACGCCACCGTGCTGCTGCGCGGCGAGAGCGGCACGGGCAAATCGCTGCTGGCGCGCAGCATCCACTTCTCGAGCCCGCGCAAGCGCGCGCCGTTTGTGATCGTCAACTGCGCCTCATTGCCGGCCACGCTGATCGAAAGCGAGCTCTTCGGGCACGAGAAGGGCGCGTTTACGGGAGCGTTCGCGCAGCGGACCGGCCGCTTCGAGGCCGCCGACGGCGGCACGCTCTTCCTCGACGAGATCGGCGAGCTTCCGATGGAGACGCAGGCCAAGCTCCTGCGCGTGATTCAGGACGGCACCTTCGAGCGCGGGGGTTCATCGAAGACGCTCACGGTGAACGTGCGTCTCATCTGCGCCACCAACGCCAATCTGGAGGAGGCCATCCGCGATCGCCAGTTCCGTGAGGATCTGTACTATCGCCTGATGGTGGTGCCCGTGCAGGTGCCGCCGCTGCGCACGCGCCGCGAGGATATCCTGCCGCTCTGCAACTATTTCCTCAAGAAGTTCACCGCCAAGTACGGCAAGCGGGTGTCCATCTCGCGCGAGGTGATGGAGTTCCTCGAGGGATACACCTGGCCCGGCAACGTGCGCGAGTTGGAGAACACCATCGAACGGACCGTGGTGCTGGCGGGCGGGGAGACGCTCACGCCCAAGGACATCCCCATTCTGGAAACGCTTGTGGCAGTCCCGGCGGTTCCGGTGACGGCGGCTCAGGTCGCGGCTCCCGCGCCCGAGCCGGCCCCCGCTCCGGGCATCGTGACCTTCGGGCCCATGCAAGGGCGCGCACGCGAACGCCAGCCTTACGAGCGCGTGCCGCTGCGCGAGAAGGATATCCGCGAGGCGATGCACAACGCAGGCGGCATCCAGACGCATGCGGCACGCATGTTGGGGGTTTCGCTTCGTCAGCTCCGCTACGCGTTGGGGCGCTTCGAGATCAAGGCGACGGAGTTCAAGTATTGACGGAGAGGGACAGCGCAGCAGCACAACATCACAACAACAATACAACAGTACAGCGGGACAACAATAAACGTGAGGTGAGTTAAAGCGGAGTTTTATTGCTGTACTGTTGTACTGCTGTACGGCTATATCGTTTGACTCTGTGTTCTGTTGTTGTGATGCCGTGCTGTTGTGCTGTCTTCAGCCTCGCCGGTTCTTCGGCACGTAACCCGACTTTTTCGGCTTTGCCTTGGGTCGCGATTTCCGCTCCCCGCTTGCCGCTCCCGTCTCTTCCTCGTCCACCGCATCCACCTTGACCTTCTTGCGGTTGAGGATGCCGTATTTGTCGGGGATGAGCACGACCAGCATTTCAAGATTGTTGGTGCCGGGGAACATGTCGAACGGCATGGCCTTGGCCACCATGTAGCCCTGCCGCCGCCAGCGATCCACTTCGGCGGGCATGACGTTCATGTCGCAGAACAGGTAAGCGACACGGCGGGGCTTGCGCGACGCGAGCAAGGGGATGACGCCGGGCGCGGTGCCTTGGCGCGGCGGGTCAAGCAGCAGGATCTCGGGCGTTTCGTCGGGAGGAGGCAAGAGGCGCAGCAGCGACTTGGCGTCGATGCGTCCGGCCATGAAACGGGTGTTGCGCTGGCGAAGCGCGCCCGCGGAGCGATTGGCCGCGTCGATGGAAATCGGCGATCCCTCGATGCCGCTGGCCTGTGCGCACATGGCGGCGGCGGGCAAGGTGAACAGGCCGCAGCCGCAATAAAGGTCGATCAGGCGATCGGTCTTCAGCGGTTTGAGCGCGTTGATCACCTCGTCGATGAGGCGGGGCAGGATGGAGAGGTTCACCTGGAAGAACCCGGTGGGGTGCAGGAGGTAGCGGCGGTTCGAAACGGTCACGGGCAGGAACTCGGGGCCGAACAGCGTTTTGACGCGGAAGGCGCCCTCCGAGACGCGCGACTCGATGTAGTAGTCGGAGCGTGTCTTGTCGAAGAAGACGTGCGCGGCCTTCACCCGCGAGCCCGCCATGCGGGCCAGATGGTCGGCGAGCAGACCCGCCTTGCGCACCACGTCGGCGTTGAGACGGAACACGTTGAACACCACCATCAGCTCATCGCCGCCGCGCACGATTAAAAAGTTGAGGGCTGCGGCCAGCGGACGATACGAATCCTCGTTCAGCTTCGTGAGCGCGAGCTTGTACACGGCCTCGTGTTCCGCGGGCTCGAGCGCGTCGATGCCGGCCCGGGCGCTGCCGCCCAGTCGCTCAAGGAAAAAGTCCCAACGCCTTCTGTACCACTTCTTCCTAGAGTGAACACGGAGGTTCTGGTACAATTGGCACGATCGGCTGTTTATCATCAAGATCCGTGGGATCTAAGCGCCAGTGGCTTCCTGTGCATTGCCAAGTCACAGATTGCATGTTTTGCCACTGTTGTGTTGACATGGAGCACTTCATCATGCGCACTGCTCTTACTTCTGTCTATTCTTTGTCCCAACCCGCGACGAGAGGAGAAAGCAGCATTTAGAAATGCCACATTGTTCAGCTTCTTGCAGCAGGCAGTGATGCTTACGTACCTGGGAGGG
>JAUMHE010051041.1:0-21016 GCA_032359235.1 Enteromius mattozi
GATCAGCCTGTAGTGTGTTTTTCCACTTCAATTTTGAGTGTGACTCCAAATCCAGACATCCATGGGTTAATACATTTTATATATATATATATATATATATATACACACACACTGCTAAAAAAAAATAAAGGGAACACTTAAATAACACATTCTAAATCTGAATGAATGAAATATTCTTATTGAATACTTTGCTCTTTACATAGTTGAATGTGCTGATAACAAAATCACACAAAAATTGCAAATAAAAATTGGAAATAAAAAGTGTCCTGTGGTGTGACATAGCAAAAAGGTAAAAAAAAAATATTATCAATGTTATTGTTATTATTTTTCTCTTTATTTTTTTCTTTAACAATTTGTATTGATATGTCAACTATACACACACACAAACACATGCAATATATATTTAGAAAATATTGACAATATTTACATGTCTATATTTAAATTAATATAATTTAGATTACACACACACACACTCACATATATATACATATATATATACACACACACACATAGTACTTGCGTACTTAGAGTACTTGTTAAACCTTTTTTGCTTCTTTTCAAAACTTTTTTTGGCTAAATATTCAAAAAAATCTATTAAAATATAATTCCTACTCCAGAAAAAGAATGCAGGAAATACCTAGCATTTGATTCAAGGATTTTTTTTTTCATTACAGTAGAAAAAAATATTAGAAACACCTTCAAATGAACAAAAGGATACAATTCCTCCACATCATTTACAACCATTACCGACAGAGCTCGTGTAGGCCTCTGAGCTTGATCTCCAGGGACATCTGCTTTGCCCCCTAAGACCCGACATCCTGTCATCTGCAGCGACTGAACCTCCCTTTCACTTCCTCATCCGTAATGGCAGCAATTAAAATATAAGGTAAACTTTTCAGCAGCCTTTCATGGTACTGAAAGGCATTGTGTTGCAAATGGGGAGTAATGTATTCATCCCTAGGTAAACATCCCTGCCATGTCCCTTCTGCAGAACAGAGGAGAACAAAATGAAAGTGATAATTTCTCCCCCTCTGAGAATTCGCCTCTTTAATTCTGACAGTAAACTCGTGGCTGTTACGGGGTGTTAAGTAGGATTTAAAACTTGTCAGACAAGACATGTTTGAAATTGCTTTAAATAAGAGTACTGTGTTGCTGTCAACCAGAGGCTTAGAGGAACATACTCTCACAATTGAGGCACTCATCTAAGCTCAAAGAACCATGCCCCTGCTCTGCTTCTTCTCCTTCCTGCCTGCATCCTGCCTCCTAACACTGTGATCCAGCCCCTCCTGGTGGTGACATGTGCACTAACACAGACTTATTACCCACTACCCAGTCCGATGGCCACCCACAACACCCCAAATCTGGCTGAACGTGGAGGCATATGAGAAAATGCTTCTAATATAAAACACTCATATTCTAAACATTGCATGCCTGTTCAGTGCAAACAAAAAAGCACAAAACACATGAGCTAGGAGATCTGAAATATAAATAATGATGCTGGAATTAAGATTTGTTCATCTCATATTCATGCATTTTAGATTTATTCTATATACTGACAAGAAAACAAACAAAAAAAAAAAATCTGCGAAGATAAAACATGACTAAGCATGTGTCCTTGATTCAGATGCAAAAGCAAATTTGTTATTTTGCAAACATTACCTTCGTATTAAGTCATTTCAGTGCTAAAAAGAAAATATGTAAATCATATCAGCAAATAACACTGATATGTATGTCAAAGGACTGGATGCTGTAAAATCTGCGATCAGGGTCTGACACTGGAGCATTAATTAATGAGTGCATTACTGTAGCAATTAGCCCATCGTAATTAGAAATGAGGGCACATCCAAATTTTTTTGTGTCTTTGTATTAAGAATGACTGGTAAACAATATCTGACATTTTTAGATAATTAAGCCGGGAAAAAGTGGTCTCGAGTCATCAGGGCAAACGCGCAGTGTTTAGTCTTGAGTGAGTATTCACATTACAGAGGTTCTCAATGTGAACTGCTACTACTATGAAGCAAGGTTACACAGATCAATAATGTATAACAGTGCCCATGATTAAGAAAAGGAAACAATCTTTGTGCTTTTTGTATCATGTTGGTTTCATATGCTTTTGAAAAACAAGTGTAAATTGAATGACTCTAAAAACCCTCAAGTATACATAAATAATATTTTCCTTGCAGCTTGAATACATGCGAGTATGCGTTTTAATCATTTTCAGAAAATGATTATTTTAAAATATTTTTCCCATGGTAATTTTTTTTTATATATATATTATTAATGAATAATTCAAAGTGTTGGGGAAGTTGCACCACATGACAACCTGAAATAAACCTGACAAGCCAAACTGTCTGATATTTTATGAAAATTATTGACATTGTCAGAGAGTCATGAGGATTGGTTCTATATTATATCACTTCCTTTTATACTGCATGTTTCTTCTGTATGTTGGTTGCACCACATGACACTGAAAAATGTAAGTGTAAAAAATATAAAAAGCTAAACTGTTAAAACGTTTTTGGGGTTTTTTTGTATGAAATATTAATGAAAGCTCCATTTGCCTCATCTTATACTTCGCTTTGTCAATTCTCTATCCTGCCCCAAAAAGCCAAAAGTCTTTTAAAAAAGCAGATTACTACTACTTTTAAAAAATGTCCTTATTTTAATGAGGCTTTTTTCTTCTGTTATGAAAATTAAACTTGATTATTAAAATAATGTGTGTATTTGTGAATTGTATTTTTACTGATTTTAAGTCAGAGCCAATTTTACAAAGCTCTTTTATCACTTGCAATGAATGCCATTATGAAATACTTATACTAACCAATACATTCAAAGCATCCTGCCTAGCCTCGGTGTATTAATCATAGCTTTCCAAACTCTGTATTTGTCTTTTTGTTGCATAGCTTGCTATCCTACAATTATTAGATTTTCCCTGAGACAGAATACAAGAAGCCACACCACTTTTTGAGTATAACGCAGAGGGAGGAAAAAATCCTGGTAGTCACATCAGTCATCATTCAATGTCCTGCTGTTTTTTTCAGCATGTTGCCAGGTTTCTGGGTAGTAAAAAAGGGAAAAATGGCAGACAAAACATGGGCGAGCGCAGAGCTGGAGTACGACGTTAAGAACTAACCCTCTGAAGCACCTTGTCCACGATCTGGCAACCACTCTCGGCGTGGCGAGTCTTTATCGTACAAAGGGATTAGATCGCCCAGTCTAAGAGCCTCCAAGTTATTAGCACCTTCTTATACAAAGTATAACAGCAATCCTAAAGACATTGATTGCAGGGAACAGTTCAAATATGATTTCCTTATAGCTATTAATATGTATGCCTTAAATAGAAGCACACCGCTAAGCAGCTTATGATATTATGAAAAGAATGTTCCCTCAGGGACATAATATGCCAACAGTGACAGTAAGGAGAGATTCGTATTTACCCAGATTGGCTGTACTTACGTCAAGCATTCTCCGAGCTTGTGGGAGGGAACACGGGGCAGTGGCAACAGCTCGGTTTCGATAAGCACTTACCGTGAATAAAAGACAAGCATGAAAGTGAGGTTTAGCCTCTTTAAAGATTCCTCACCAAATGTAGAGGCAGATAGGGCAGGTGCCTTTGGTTCCGGACGTGATTAGCCGTCTGTGGCTCACTGTTCCTGCAGAAACGAGACATTGCAGAGACATTGTCCAAGCTTGTCCAGGTGGGGGACCTGTCATCCCAAACCAGGGCTTAACAGAGCGCCGCTTCGAGCAAGAGATTAGGACCCGAGAATTTAGATTCTTCTCTTTTTTTTCCCCCAATGCGTGCTTAATCCAAAGAACTGTTTTTTTTCCTCGTTCCTTTTCTCTCGGTTGCTCTCTCTCTGACATTCTAGACTCACTTCATGTCATTCTGTTTTAATAATTTCTTTGCTTTATTTTTATCTCCCAATGTTTTTCAGATTTTCTTTTTTTCCAGATGAGCCGCGTTTGATTTGTTCTTCATTATGCAGTTTTTCAAGGATAAAAAGAGAGGATTTTGTTGGCTTTTTCTTGGGATTGATTGGCACGGCTGTGGCCTTGCCGGATAAATACACAACAGTAGATCTGCTGTTGCTGGAATGAGCAAGATACTATTGCTGAGCCACACAAATTTCCCAGACACATTCTGAAGCTCTATAACAACACTCCAGTCACTAAACTCTAGCACCTCTACACTTGTGTTGATGTTACCGTTGAAAACGACTAAAGCACTACAACAAATCGCTCTGCAATTGAGGCTGCTGGCCTCGAGTGTGAACTCTGACTACAACTCATTCATATCTTTAAATGCACAACTTCAGTCTCACAACTGCAGTATAGTTCAACAATATATTTTTTTCCCATTGCATTCCCTGCACATTGGATCAAGGGCTTTTAAACTTTTTGATGCCAAGGACCTCTATTATGATGATTTCTCTGCATCCCAACTTTCTAAAAAAAAAAAAGAGTGCTGTTTAATGGAGTGACGATTTTTTTCAACACAGCATTTCTAACCATAATAATACTTTATTTAGGAAGCTTAGAGTTTGTAATACAAATTTAAATATAAAACAAGAACAAAAAGGTCTATTATTATCACTCTGATGTTAAAGAAACGCCACTTATTTTGAAAATAGGCTCATTTTCCAACTATAGAAGAGTCAAGTTTTAAATTGGAAAAATATCAAAACTCTTTAGTCATTTTTGAGGGTGATGCTAATGGTCTAATCAGATTCAATGATCTATGCTAAGCTATTGCTAAAAGTGCTCTGCCAGACCCAGAGATCGGATGAATGGATTTAAAAACGGTAAAACTTAACTGTTTAGCTCTAGGGAAGTTGCAAAATTAGCCTTTTCTTTTTTTTTAAGTGGCGTGTTCCTTTAATAGTCAATCCCTTTTTCTTGATTATAGCCTTTAGTCATTTGTTGTAGTTGTCAAGTTTCAGACATGTCTCCTGAGGAGTTATAGCCCATTCCTCTTTAGCAAATCTCTCAAGCTCCTTCAGATTTGTTGGTCTCCTGGCATGGACTCTGGTCCTCAGTGTGCCCCAAAGATTTTCTATTGGATTCAAGTATGGGCTTTGTGTAGGCCAGTCAGGGACATTCACTTTGCTCATTTGGAGGTATTTATATACCAGAAACAAGGTATACTTTGAGTCGCTGTCATGCTGGAAGACAAAAACAGACAAAACAGACCAAACCATCTTTTGTTGCAGATTGCCTGAGGTTTTCTTTTAAAATCTTCTCGTAGTCTTCTTTTTTCATGATTCCTTTGACCCTGATGAGAATCCCAGTTCCAAACGCACTGAAACATCCTCACAGCATTACACTCTCACCTCCATGTTTCACTCTGGAGATGGTGTTCTTTAGTTTGAGCACCTGTCCCTTCTTACTCCAAACATAGACAACATCTCTATGGCCAATAAGCTCTACTTTTGTCTCATCTGACCAAAGGACATGCTTCCAATATGCATAATTTTTCTCCAAGTTGACCTTTAAACCTTAGTCTAGATTGGAGTTGTCTCTTCTTCAGAAGTGCCTCTCTTCAGAAACCTCTCTCACTAGTTTTCTTTACAAAGTTTTTGAAATCTTTCACTTTCTGCCACTGTTCTATACTGTGTGGGTCTCTTTAAACTTCTTGATAATACATTTCATGGCAGTCTTTGACACTTCAAAATGCTTTGATAAACATACATATGCTTTTCTTCCTTTATGAGCATTAACAATTATTTTTCTCAAGTCTAAACATTTTTTTTCCTTTTCCATTATGACAGTATATGTTATTTTACTAGTTGTTTTGCCAGGTACTAATCTTAAGCTTACAGTGCCATTTAAAGGCTTAGAAGATTAAATAGGTTAATTATGCAAGTTATGTTAGTTAGCCAAGTCATCAGACAACAGCGGTTTGCTCCTTTAGCCAATCAAACAGATAAACAGATGAAATATTGTCCATATAATATATGAAGTTCACACTGTATCTGAGATTAACACTTAACTCAATATCTTAAGCACAATATGACAGTATGTAAAATCACATTTTTGGCAACCTCCTTGTTGCCCCCAGTTTAAAAGCCCTTGCATTATATGTAGAACATACAGTTTTGCTTTAAACCAGCATTGTAAAATGTGCACAAATGGAATGGAGAAACTATTAAAGCAGTTTATTAAATGTGGCAAGGTATAACTGCAAATGCTCTGGAAGTCATTTAAACATCTTGTATTGTAGATTTATCGTATTACACCAGCCAGCCGCCCCCATGGATAAAAATGTGCAAGTGCACAGAAGAAAAAAGTTCCATCAAGATATCAGAATTTTTTTCTCTCTTTTCTCTTCCATCTCCTCCTCTTCATCTTAGTAGAACATGTGCAAAGAAGTCTTTTGCAATCAGTCATTATAAGAACAGAAATGAATGGAATGCTTTGCCCATTTCTCCTTTTCCAAAAAAGAGAATGTCAGAAAACAGCATTGAGATATAGATAGCATAATTCTGAAGACTCTGAAGACTCTGAAGAAAGGTGTGTTTAAATGAACGTGAAGAGCCTGGCAAAGGCATGTATGATTTTTTTCTCCCTGCTCTTCCTGGCTCTTAAGTATCAAACTGAACGGAAATACCTAATAAAAAAAGAGAGAAGAATGTACTTTACAATGACGTCTGTAGAAGATATTTGATGTCCACATCTCTTATGGATTTTGCCATGGCTGATGTTTCTGTAGCATGTTAATAACTTAGTCCTTAGACCTGCCAACTGGAAGATGCACTGCTATGTTTACACACATAAATTTGACATATCTCTACGATTCATTTGAAAGATTGTGGACATCCTCATGTTCGCTCCAAAATTGTCAGTTTGCCCACACATAATTTAAAACCAAAACTAAAGTTAAAAGGCTTAGTAAGCTAAATACTTCATTGTTATACACACATCAAAACATTAAATAACATTATTGTAAAGTTCAAGCAAGCATCAAATTATATAAATAGTGAAACGGTACCATAAATGCATGCTATAAGAGGCTAAGCTTAAATGCAACACACTATGTTACCACTGAATTTGATAAATTTTACTGAACAAAGCTTCAAGATATTTACATCAGTTATCATTCTAAAAATGATTAATCATAGTTATATTTACGATGCACAGAGTAAAAGTTGACTATTATGTTAGATGCATTAATACATATTATGTGCATGACAGGAAACACTGGCAGTTTTGTGAAAGTCTATGAGGTCATTTCAGTGCCATCCCTTTAAATAGCTGGTTTGTTGATCCATATGATCTTGTTTTTTGACAGGTACCATCATCAAATGACATTCGGTGACTCACGTATCAAGTTCAATGCATATGCGGTAATACACCATAAGTAATAGAGAAGCGAGCTTCGCCCCGCTCCCTTAACACTTAACTCCATTCAACCCCTGTTTATCAACTTAATTATCCTTCTATCTGCAAGTGGAATACACACTGCCGCCTCATTCTCCGAGATATCCCAAAGTAAAAGATGAAAGCAAAGGGTGAAAGGTGCGCAGGCGGGAGAACGAGGGATGGAGAAGGAGTCAAAGTGTTTCATTTATAACCAGAAAGAGGCCCTCAGAGAGCATTTATCCATAATGGGGAAATAATGAAGAAAGATTAAAGCCCTCTGGGACATTTCAGTTTTTTTCTCTAAATGATCATAACGTACCCCCGTTCATCACAATGGACTCGGAGGGATCTTCAGACACCATTATATAGCCAAAAATGAGCCCTGGCAAAAGCTGGAGTCACTCCGTCAGTTAAATGCAGGCTGTAGCAACACCGGTGAAAGGCTTACCTGCGAATTAAGAGCAGCAGCTTTTGTCTCCCTTGTTTGGCGGTAGAAAACATCAGAATGGACTCTATTTCCTGAGTGATTCGAGGTGAGTTTGGAGGTTCAATTGAACCTATCATTACGCCAGTGATTAGTTTAATGCCAGCAGGTGTGCTCGAATGATGATCTTTGGAGTGCTCTCTACAGCTTAACCCCTGACGGAACCATTTCTGTTCTAAAGAAGCAGGGTCTAAGAGCAAAAGGGAACATCCAAATAGTGAAAAAAGCATTATGCATCAAACTGATAGCATCATATTAGAGGAAACTGTAGAGATAAAGTGAGATATTACACATTATTCAACGTGATTTTCATTAAAACTAATGCATTAACTTAATTTATGTAATATTAATTTCACATTACATTTGAAAACGGAAAAACATTTACCACATTTAACATTTACTTATATTTATTTTTCTTTTACTTTACTAAATGCTTTTCATAAATTTACTCTGAGTGCCATACGATCCAACAAAAAAATCCAACATAAAGTGTTACTATATAATAATCTAAACAAAACGTGAAAACTAAACTATTTTCATATTACTTTAACCATTACATTCTGAGGCAAAGAATAACTACATATGTTTACGCCACTGGACATTGTTAGTGGAGAAATTACTTAGACTACTAGTGTTTTAAGAGATTTTATATTCCAAATGTGCCCATAGATCAGGGTTGTCCTATCCTGTTCAAGTGCTAATGTCCTGCTGAATTTCGCTCGAACCTTTTAGAACACACTAGCCGAGAAGTTTTTAGTAATCCTGAAGCTTGTTCAGGTGTGTTTAATTAGGACTGGAGCTAAACTCTGCAGGATGGTGGCCCGTCAGGAGCAGGACTGGACACCCCTGCCATAGCTAACGAAGGACAGCCGCATTTCCATTACCCTTCAAATTGCGCAATTTGTCAAGCGCGAATTGAAAATACGCGTAATGGAAACTCGTCAATTTCGCAAAAATTCCCATTTATCGCAAAAAAGTTTTACTCTCACATGAGATGGTTTTTCAGTCTTATCGAAAAAGAAGTATTTCGTAAAACTAGCCACGTTTCCAATACCCTTCATATTGCGCAAATTGCAAATGCGAATTAAAAATACGCGAGGTGAAAACGCGTCAATTTTTCAAAAACTCCCATATATCGCAAAATAGTTTTTACGCTCTCATTAGGTGGTTTTTCAGGCAATTCGAAAAAGGAGTATTTCGCAAAACTGCAATGGAAATGGGTTTTTCGCATTTACAGGTCACATGGCATATGCAAAAAGTCATATGATCATTCTTAAATGCATTATAACCTCCAAGAAACATGACAACATCTCAAGAAATATACATACACACTACAGACCAATACGTGGCACTATAATTCTGTCACATAAATACATAAAAAACTGAGAAGACGACTAGGAGCATGCATATAAACCTTGTGCGCTGTATACAAACCCAACACAACAAGACAAACATGGAATAATACACTTATTACACTTTTTTTGTTTGTTTTTTGTTCATGTTTGTGTTGCTGTTACGTGATTTAGGGGTGTCTGACTATAGTCATCGTTTCACAAAATATACAGATACAGCTGGATCCTTCTGGGCAAGATGCAATACAATACGAAATGTTTACATACACAGCTAAATGTCTCTCCATGTGGATGGGCTCTAACACTTCTCTCTAATGAAATACACCAAATTAAATTTATTAGGTTGTTAGTATAAACACTCTAAGAGAGTCCCGGGCGCCCACCAAAACTGCACATTTTGTGTGTCTCCCTAATTAAATACACCTGATTCAACTCACGAGCTCATTAGAAGAAACTCCAGCACCTGAAATGGGTGTGTCAGATAAGGCAGATGTACAAAATGTGCAGTGCTGGGGGGCGCCCAGGACCAGGGTTGAGAAACACTGCTCTAATGCTGTGTTCAAGTTCTCCTTGGATGTTCGTACTTACGAGGTTGACAAGTTGTTATTACTACATTGGGTGCATTCAAGTCACTTTGGTAGGAAAAAGATGGCGATTTAACAAATTTAATGCTACATCTACAAAAGATTGTATGAAGAATGTGCATTATTGTGTTTTTTACATTTTATTTATGAAGGTGATGTAAACTGAATAATTATATATTCTTTTATTACTACACTGTAAAAAAATAAGTGTCATTTTAACGGTAAAACCTTGTAAAAAAAAAAACCTGTTAATAGGTTAACAGTAAACTTCCATACTATATACAGGGAAAAACTGTAAAAAATCTAACCAAAATTAACTGTAAAGCTAATGTTAAAGTTAATTTTACAATAAAAGTATTTTGCTTAAATAATCATGTTTTTAATCATTTAGGTACATTTGGGCTGTAATTTAATGAATGTTTATTGCATTATTTAAGTGTCGTGTGTTACCATGATGGTGTTTTGTGTTTGTGTGAATGACCTTCTATATACTGTGTACTTCTGCTTGTGGTGGAGCTACCTGTGATGAACTTTGATTCTTCACGTAGCTTTCCCTTTTACTAACTGCCTTATTATGATGCTTTTCAGTATGTTAAAGATACAAAACAGATAGTAATAGCAGTGTGCATTGTTAAATTTACTGTTTTATAAACATAATATTTTGTATGAGTAACTCCCACTCGTAACAATGACTTTGTGGTGGCGTTCATGGGCTTTCTACTCGTAAATATGAAGTATCCGACATGATAAGACCTCAAATTGGTGTGTGAGATAAAAGAGACATAAAAATGCGCATAAGGTATTTCGCAAACAGGATTGGCAACAGCTGGTTTAAAATACTTAATACCCCAACAAAACATCAAAAGGGTGAAAACACTGATCCACAAGCAAATAGCCATTGTAATTTGTATGTTGCAGTTCATATTGTGAAAAGAAGCATTCCTTTTTCTGCTATAATTTAGTTCCTACTCTGCACAAAATGGACCTCAAGAAGTACACTGTGGAGTCAAAAAAGTACATCAATCAAGGGTTATTTGACCCTATATTGTAAGAATAAAAACAGTGCAAAATTAAATCTTTACAGCAGGAGCTTTCATCTCTGGCCCTCAGTGTTCACATTCTTGCAAAGTTTAGCTCCAACCTTGATCAAACTCACCTGTAAGTAACTTTCTCGTAATCCTGTTCCTAGGAGTTGAGAACCCTGTTTACATGTTAAAACAGCTTGACACTGGGGCAGTACCGTTAAAGGTATATCACTGTACCTTATCTATGCCTAAAAGGTGCATATTAGTACATTGGAGTAGTAGGTTGTGATCGGACTGGAAATCTTTGAGGTTTAAAGTGGATTATATCAACTGCTTGTATAGTTTAATTATTTGGAGTTACCCATTTTTTTCTTCTTGTTAACATGCACAAGCCATAATGTTGCCAAAAGGTCATGAGGAAGAATGAAACTGCCAGTCAGTTATTGGGTGCCGAAAATCGGGTGCAGAAAATCCCGATTGCAGTGTTACTCCCAGGGTATTTCGAATTGTGAACAACCCAAGCCAAACAATTTATGATAGAAGGTCAAAGCGCAAGAAACCGGCCAGCAAGAGGGACTTTTCAAGAGAGTGAAAAAGATTGAAGATGAGGTGAGATGAAATGTCGACATGCTATGCAAATGGTTTACAAAAAGTAATGAATATCCGTTGATATGCTTGAATTCTGAAGAACGTCATAAATGAACAGACATAAAAAAATAGATTTCACCTTAATTATGAAAAAGCACAAGAGCAAAAATGAAAACGTGTCCATCGCAGCCTTAACCTACGGCAGAGCCGACAGCTTCCTCTGACACTCGGAGCATGAAAACACACTTTACAATTGCCAGCTTGCTCGGGTATAGTTTGAATAACCCTGGGAACAGAAAATAACTCTATTGTGTGACGGTAATGAAATTTTGGCCAATCTAATTTGACTTGTTGCATAAAATTTTCTTGGGCAAAACTTTTCTCTGCTAAAACTGCCTCTTATCAATTCATTTGTATGTGAAAAAAAGATGAAGGGGGGAAAAAAATGGGAACAGATTGAAACCGGCATAGAATATTCTCCCATTGTGCTGCTGCAAACGAACGTGTGTCCTTCAAGAAAGAATAGCGCTTTGCTTCTCATACCAAAGTCTTGATGCTTTCCCTTGAATAAATCATTCACATCTATTGAATCCTTTTCGTTTCACAACACAGGCCATCCTTTCAAGATGGAGAGAAAGGAGTCTGAATGACTTGGAGCTGGAGAGTTACCTTGCATAGAGAGGAATTAAGGACCAGTAGCCAATATTGTGGATCAACTAGGCCCAGAAGAAAGGGGGCATTCTTGTGTTACCTGGCTGGGGAATTATGCCACAATAGACTTCAAACAAGGGACGGCGCACAATTCACGGATTGATTTTTACTTCAGGGACCTCAGACTTTTTCAAAAAGCACAATATCTGCCGAAGATGGACATAAAGCCGTGAATGGCTTGAATGGGTGATGTATTACCCTTGCTGCCTGTGTCAAGGGAATATAGGTACCTTCAGACCTAGCTGGGTGACCTCAGTCTCTCATGCACCTTATTAGAATGGCCAGGAGGTGAGAGCAGCTTTGAGAGTCGTCACATATTGTTTTGTAGTTCTCTGTCCATTCTGCTGATACCTTTTTTTACCTTACATGCTGAACTCGGACTTGGGTAATTCTAAACAAAAATCACTCTGAGAAATAATGTAAGAGATTACACCTACACAAACCCTTATAAAAGTCTACACTGCCAGAGATTTTCAGGTCATTTCTTTCAATCGCATCTTCTAGCCATGTCACACACAGTACATTGAAAACAGGAGCTCATGATGATGCACAAAAGATATGCTACCATTCCCAGAAATGTATATAATTTAAGTACCACAGAAATGAATTCTGAAAATTGGTGGAGGAGCTCTTAATTACCAACTATTCTCCCCAAGGGGGTCAAGGTTTGGCTGGTTAGCATGGTCCAGTTAGCCCCTCCTCTGCTGGTAGATGATGCAATTACACCATCTGGGCAGCAATTACACCATTTTTCTCCACTGGCATGCATTTCAGACTAGTTGTGTATTCTGATTTAGGAAATGTAAATATTTTATCATATACTGACATTTTAAAAATGCCTGCATGAAACTTTCCTGTTTTTAGCTAATGAAGGTCTTGATTGAGACCTGTGAGAGATTTTCCTGTGGCTCCAGACTGATTAGTGATGTTATTTTGATGCCCATGTTTTCAGATTGGATACTTCCAAAGGTCAGCGGTCAAAGATGAATATGTATGCTAACAACCCCAGGTAGTTCAGAACTCTTTGATCCTGCCTTTGTATGATCTATGACGTCAAAGGAAGCTGACTGTCCTTTTCAAGCTTTTAAGTGCCCTGTAAAAGGAAATGTCACTGGTAAAAACCTAATTAAATACTTGCAATTTATGTTGCCTTTCGGAGGGTCAGAATACATGGCTACTTATGTTAGTGGAGAAAAAGGCTTTCGTGCAGAAGTGCTGAGGCTATGGTTTATTTTTTGTAACATTGGTTGGTAAATGTATACTACATCTTACAATATAGTAAATCTGCAAATTAAACAGAACATTAGACGCCAGGAAATGGAATCCAACAGTCAATCTTAAACAAAAGGGCTTCAGTGTCCCCTGGAAAACCACTTTCTCATGAACGAGAAACGATTTACCCTTATTGGAAAGCCAACCCATTTAAACTTTTTTAAATGTCTTTGTTACGTTTATTATAATGCAAAGCCAGTCCCCAATGCACATCACTGAAGCTCTAGATGCTGTCTTTAAATGAAAAGACACAGGCTCCTTTAGAACTGGTCAAGGCCACACTCAAAAAGAGGGAGGGAAGAAACCTCAAATCATCACACAACCCACCTGAGTGACACGCGCTTGGGCTTGGTTCTCCCTTCTGAGGCCCTGATAACACGGCTTTCTTATCGCCTTCAAGAGAGGAGATTTGGCCCCTGTCCAAGAGAACCAACGAAGCAAGAAAACCACTGTCTAGACACTTAAGGAGAAGTAAAGGAAAAAAATGCTCTGTTTGACAGGAAATACTGAAGGGGCTTTTCACTGAAGTCAGGCGAGTTGAAGGGCTGTAGTCCAGACAATGTCATTGTGCTGGACCGTCTCACCAAATCCCCTTTTCTCCCACCATTTCACAAACGTTTACCATGGATCTCAGAGCCGGACTATGGGGAATCACCTCTTATATGTGCTATCTCTGAGCAAGAGAGTGAACACAGATGGCATGGCTGCTTTTAGGTTTACAGTTATCATTAACAAAAATGATGGGGAAGAGAAATGACATGGGGCAGTATACTTCTCAGAGAGGTCATTACCGACAGTCAGAAATTCAAATAAATAAACTTTCTATGTTCACATGTAATTTATGGTCACTGGCCAAAAACACTCACAAATTATATTAGTGGGTCAACTACTAATGTTCAACAACCGTACTGAATTAGTTACAAATGTTTTTGAAATGGAAAATTCTGTATAAAGAAAATAAAAAGGTTTTTTTATTGTTTCAATTGATGTTAAGCTAAACGGGTAGCAATGATCTTGAAATGTTAACCAAAAACATCAACCAGAAAATGCTAACTAGCAAAACCTAAACACGTGTAGACATTCTTTAAACTGGCCAGTTAATTTTTTCAGATACACATTAATCATATTTATTTGAAGAATGTATATTTTATTTATAAAAATGTAACCATGCAGACCATTCTTAAAATAAATTATTATTATTATTTATTTTATTGTTTTTTGTTTTTTTTTGTTTTTTTGCCACTACTTTTTTTTTTTTTAATAATTCTAATTTACTCTCTCACAATCGAAAATGCATTAGGCTTTTCATATCTATTAGCTGTTTTTTTCTTCTTCTTTTTTAATTTAGGGCCAAAAGATTTGAATATGTCCACCTAAAATGATTTTTGCTAATTTTCTGGTGCATTGAGTGCTTCAGAATACTAACTTTAATTCCAACAGCCTACACAGTTTTTGATCAAACACATTCATTCAAGCAAAACAGTTGTTTATGCAAATGTTGTTTTGCTGATTAACTTGTAGACCAGTGGTTTTCATCCATTTTGACTCCAAGACTTCTCATTGTGCATAACAATATTCAAAGGCTTCTTGACTTTTCAGTGGTTTGTGATTAATTGAAAGGAATCTGATGCTTTTTTAATGCTCATTCTGTAACCTCGATGCCCCCATGGAAGTTTTGCTTATAGGCCCCCTAGTGAGAACAACACTGTGGTATAAATGAACCCCATTGAAAAACTATTTGAGTGTCCTTTACCCAGAAATACCTGGAAGGAAAAGGTACAATGCAAAGACAACACTGTGTTTACAGTCTCATCACATGCTTTGGATCTGAATGGCACCCCTGTGTCACAGCTCAGTGAAGCAAGACGCGCCAGCACCAAAGCCCTTGCAATAAAAAAACATTACTCACTGTCTAACAACACGCACTCACACACAGATAAGAAAAAAAAAAAACAATCATCTCAAATACACTGACCTCTTACATCACAACACACACACACAAAAACAACAACAATATGGATCCATCATTAACGTGAAAGAACTTGCCAAAACTCTGACAATAAATACAAATGTCACATTTCAAATGTTACAAGGTGGTGATTCTGTATGAATTTTTATAGTGTGATTATGGAAAATTTAAGCTACTATTTGGCAACCATCAAATACTGTAAGTGAATATTTGTCATGTTATCAATATTATCAGACCTACCAGTATCATTTGTGTTGCTTCATTGCTACTTAACAAATCCTGTCCAGTGGCCTCATGGGATAGTAAAGTGTCCATCAAATGCAGACTTCAGAATCTCAATAGAAAAAGGTCATATGGAAACTTTTCACCTATACTGTTTTATGAATTTATGGATAATATTCTTTTTACATACTCTTTTTCACCTAATATTTAGAAGGATGTGATTTGGGATACAGCCATTATTAATGAATGAATGAATTATTGTAAGCATGAAGTTCCATCCCTAAAGCAGGTTGTATGAAAATATACAGATATCATCTTTCACATTAGCCTCCAATTCATTAAATGTATCATTTTTACAAATTCTGATTATAGAGTGTGTTCGTTTATCCACATTCAGCATACGAACCAAATGCAAAATAATACACAAAAAAAATTATCAGTTGACCACTACTCCAAAAAAACACTCTCTACAACCAAAGGCAAATGACAGTATTTCAAAAAAACGCTGGAGTAGAGCCGTTACCTCTGGCATGATTTTGATTGAAATATCACTGTCAAGTTTTGCTTCTGAAAGGTTGAACCCAGGAGGACACCCGGAATATCAATTAAAAAGCGGAAGGAAAGAACAGCGCGCACAAGGAAGAAAAGAACAGAGCTTACGCGTCGGCTTCACTGATTGGTTGTACACATCCTTCTGCCCCCTTTGACCACAGGTTAAGTCATGGGAAGCGTGGGTGGCAACAGCAAGCAGAAGTAATTATTGTTCGGGGCCTTTTAATTTCAGTGGCATTTAAAATGATTAATCCTTTTCTAGAGCTCAGTCAGAGTACTTCATATTTTCATACCGGCCCCCGAGGAGTGACTCATTTCTGAATAGGTCGTCTCTCTCTCTCTTGATTGCTCTCCGTACATTCAGACATTGGAGACATAACGGCGCTGTTTGTTATTGACTGTGCAGATCATGCTTTACCCAAATGGTCGGAAACCATCCGCTAATGGTCGCCGGTCTTCATTGTTGTTGGGCATTCGAAGCAATTCACATAATTAGGACAGTGCATTCTACTACACAAAACCCATTTAGTGAAATAGATTAGAATGTGGAGTTTATCTGGTATAAATACGACTGTGTAAATGAGATCAGGTATGTTTGACGTGGATCAATTCAATTGCAGGATGCAGAGTTGTTCCTGAAATCAACGATTTGTCATCATTTTCCAAAAACTGTGCAGTCAGCTGTCATTAGGCACTGCCCTGAAAGAGAAACCTGCTAACCTCAAATAAATGTTTTCTGACCTCCAATATATTCGTTAAGGAGACTGTTGTGCTAAGTAAATAACCTTTTTTTTTTTGCTTTACTATTGCTCTATGTGTCAAACTAAAATGAAATGCATTAGGATTTTGAAGCTGTTATCAAATACTATCTGTTTTAATGAGCAGACAAAAGATAAAACAAAAGAGAGAAAATAAGAACAAGACTAGTTTTTATTGAACTGCTATTTCTTAATTGCAAACTGTTAAAGTGACAGTTCATCCAAAAATGAAAATGCTGTCATCAATTGCTCACCCTCAGGTCGGTCCAAACCTGTAAGACCTTCGTTCATCTTAAGAGAAGAAATTGTTGAATTAAGTTGTTCTTTTTGTTTTCTTTGTTCACAAAAATTATTCTCGTAGCTTCATAAAATTAAGGTTGAACCACTGATGTCACATGGACTATTTTAATGATGTCCTTACTACCTTTCTGGGCCTTAAACGTGGCAGTTGTGTTGCTGTCTATGCAGGGTCAGAAAGCTCTCTGATTTCATTAAAATATCTTAATTTGTGTTCCAAAGATGAAGGAAGGTCTTAAGGGTTTGGAACGATATGAGTATTTAAGGACAGAATTTACATTTTTGGGTGAACTATCCCTTTAATTGCATATGCTGTAGCCTATGTTTCCAATTCATTCATTTTTTTCAATAATTATTTTATTATTTAAATTGATATTAATGTTTAGTAAATACAAGGTGGATTTTCATTTGAATTTTTTAGATATAAAAAATAAATATGTATTTTTCTCAAATTAATGTCAATAAACAGCTGGTTCCCTGTGTGACAACTTACCCCACATAGTGTTAAACGAGCTGTATCTTTTTCAGTAGCTTTTTTTGTAGTCAGTGCTTTAGGTTATGCATCTACATACTTCAAAAACACATTCCCTTGATATCTTCACTGTAGATTAAAAAAAATTAAACTAGCCTCCGTCTCACCTATAACGCCGAACTATGGGTAACACTGCCATCTTGTGGACATTAAGCAGCAACAACAAACACACGCTCTGCCTTTGAATAAACACATTTACTAAATAATTCAAATTATTCAGGTTTAACAGTAAGAACCCAGCTCTGATAAATGACTGAATGTTCTAGAAATGTCTAAAGTAACATTATTAATAATAATAATAATGATGATATTAATAAAAAATAAATGTAAAAATACCACATTTAGGGCTTCCAAAAATGTATGCGTGTGTACTTGTTTATGCTACAATGTGGGACCAAATGCCCCCACAAGGATAGTAAAACCTGACATTTTTGACCCACGGGAGAATATAATTATTAAAAACAGTAAATGATGGTTATCTGAAAGTGTAACAATGCAAACAGTTTTTCTGCAAGATGTAGGTTTAGGGTAAAGGTTGAGTTTTATGTATGTATGTATACATATAAAAAGAGGGGTTAAACTCAGGGGAAAAAACAGCAAGGGGCTATAGAAGCTTTCGGTCTAGCCCAGCTGTAGTGGCAGGCAGAAGATGCTGGTAATAAATTGACAAATCCCAGCAGATATGTGGAGAAAGTCTGGCTCTCCCATGATCTCTCCAGTGTGGCAAATCAAAACCAAATTTCCTCCTGGGCAGCAGTAGACACGGACGAGCAGATACCTGCGGCCACCTGGGCCTCACTCCAAAGACTCGGCCAAGACAATTTCCCTCAAATCACCTCTCTATCTTAATCTGACAGCCCTCCTCGATTAGGAGGTGTGAAAATTACTTCTCTACCCACCAGCTGTCGTTCTGAAATTATCTTAATTGTACCATGATTATGCCTCTAAGCTCCTATGAGAGCAACTTGCATCCGTTAAAAAGTACTAGCAAAGATGGGAAGACCTTCAAAGTGTAAGTGAACACCTTAGAAGAGCTGCAAATACAAACACAGAGACAGGCTGCAGCAAAGCAGTGCTATACTCTAGCAGATGCCAAAACAAGGAGTAGCTGCACGTGTTCACCTGAGTATTTCGCAGTGGCTTATTTCTGCAAATAAGCGATACATAATAAATTATTTCTGCATTATCAATCTCAACAAGCTTTAAATCAAAGGAGATTCTAGACACAAACGCAACACTGCTAAAACATTTTGGCGGTAAGTAAACAACTCCATTAATTAATAATGCTTCTGTAAATATTTTGCTTTCTAAAAATATAGCCTAAATGGCCTTGTACAGAAAAAGAAAAAAAGAAATTGAGCTCTTCATTGGCCGTTAATACAAATTGTACACATTTTTACACATAGCAGCTAGCTAGGGAGTTAGGTAAATAAATAAATATTTAAAATGTTCAATAATTGAAGTGTTACAAAGCTAAAAGAATATATAAAAACAGCAGACAAATTGAATCTGTGGTGATTTGTTTCACAAAACATTTTTTTGTTATGCTGGATGACAGTCTTTTCCAGGCACGTGCACACATATACATCAATGGGGCCTTTTCGTCCTAGAGAGAAAATTGTAATTATTATTATTATTATTATTATTATTATAAATGTGTGTGTGGGCTTCTGTTTGCTTACACATTTCCCAGTCAAACTAATGAAAAATAAAAAATATCAGGTCGGTCGGAAAATGACGTACTCCTCCGCGTGGCCGCAGCACAGCAGTTTAGCACGCATCGATCAGCTGCACATTACGTCACAGACCGAGAGCTGCTGAAGTGAAGACATCCCTCCGTTTCCAGTTCTGTTTGTTTTGGTGTGGAGGTAAGTGGTGATGAGCAAAAGACTAAACTACCCGTGCCTCGAATTTACAGCTAATTATCCAAATGACAAAAGGCAAAATATAGCTAATTTGTCTTGCTAACATCCATATAAGTTAGCTAAAGTTTAGCTAAGGTAATATGAAGTCTAGTAGACCAGTGCGCGTTCATTTACTGCATGATGCAGTTTGTGAAAATGCATCATAAATTCAAAATATGGGGCAGAAATGTATATATTTATATCATAAAGTTAATCAGTATCATGCGAAGACGGGCATTTTTCCCAACAAAAAGCAGCATATTTACAAATGTAATATTTATTTTACAGCAGTGCAATAAAAAATCATTTATTATTAATACACTTACGTTTTAGACGCACAGTATTGATTCATTTCGACAACAAATGTAATTCTGATGAACATGAACATGCTTTGTTCCTGAATGAATCAACTGTTTAAATGGTTCATTCAATCTCAGTGATTCACTTGTTAACAGTGACTTGGTCCCACCTACTTGCGGCTTTAATTTGACCTTTTTTATATATATAATTCCAAATATCAGTATTCAACGTTTTATGTTTAAAATATCAAAAAGTATTAATGCATTTGTAACTGCAGGTTAAATCCATTCATACAGTATGTAAATGCATCTAAATGCCACTTCAGATGCAGTTTATGTGTTTTCTCTGCATTGCAAATATTAATTTTGTCAATACTGATTTATTTTGCTTGATGACAGCCCAAATGACTTATTATTCTAACCTACTGATTCAGTTTAAGAATTTGTCTAAAATGATGCACACTTTTAGAAAAAATGGCTTTAAGAAGGTAAAAATTCTTATAAAAGGTTAAAAAAAATGTTTATAAATAAATAAAATCTATCACTGCTGTGAACTGATCACCATACAGAATATACAGAATATCACAAACTTTAGGAGTCAGCTGACCACAGTAGTCCTTAAGATAATGTTACTAACACAATAACACACTCAGCAAAATATCGTCTAATTATCATTATCAATAAAATCGATATTGATAAAATATTGCACACCCCTAATATATTTAACGTTTGTTTAGAAAAATTTTTAAAAAAATATTAGATGTGCCCTTTTTCCACTTGTTTGTCTGTGCAAGACTCTGGTCTCTTAACATCCCAACAGCAATCACTAAGTTCAGTGTATTTATATCGTATGTGGAAGGCATTGGACTCTAAAATGTTGGTCCAATCAAAATGTTCGGTCCAAACATTAGGAAAGGCTGTTGTGCCTGCCTGTCAAATATCCATTTCCATACCACTGTATTTGCACAGATAGGATACGTCATCAGCACGTTCCAGCAAGAGTGGAAGGCACTATTATTGTAATGTTATATGGAAGCCCGTTTCCGCCACCTTGAGAAAAAATATAATTCTGTAAGTCATAATAATGAGAAACTTTCTCATAATT
>JAUMHE010051047.1:0-21013 GCA_032359235.1 Enteromius mattozi
TCAATTTCAGTTCACTTCTGTACTCAGTCTGATATAGAAAACCAGTTCCCAGTTTATCTTTTATATTTATATTTTATAGATGCTAAGCACCGAATTTAAGATTGTAGTTTAGGTTAAGAAAATCTAAAACAACAGCGGACATGGAGACACGAGAAGCTATTCGCTCTGTGGTGGAGCAGATTCCCGGCATTTGCCAGCTGAAGCCTAAACAAAAAGAGTGTTTGGTTCACGTTTTGAGGTGATGTTGTGACCCTACTCCCGACAGGTTTTGGGAAAAGATTAGGTGTGTTCGAACTTGAAGCAGCGCTGCAGTGACCGATCGGTGTATGACGTTCCATAAGCTCTTTATGATCGCTCTTGAGGTACTTTGATGTCATACACCGATCGGCCTCTGCAGCACTGCTTCAAGTTGAACACACCTTTTGTCAAGAACAAGACCGGGATCCAAGAGCGGGTGTAAACAAGTCTTTATTTTAACAGCAGTCTCGAGAAGGGAAAAAACTAAATAAAAAAACTAAAGAAAACTCAGCGCACTGCTGGGAAATAATGTCCGTGAGCTCCGACTAGACAGCACGAGAGGGTCCATTTCGTCTCAGCTCAGCCCGCCTGGAAAAAGATGCCAAAGAGCGGGTAAGAGGAGATCGCCAATGAGACACATGGCAAACTGTCAAACAAAAGCCATGTGCTCCTGGACAAAAACAAACACAGATCAACCAAGATCATGACACCTTTAAATGTATTAACTGTTACGATTGTCAGCGAGAAACTGGGGAGGTCAAAGTCCAGCAAGGCGATATGTGATTGGCTCACGTTATGTGATTGGCCTACGGGTACACCAATGATTTTAAAAGTAAAGAAAGAAAAAGAAAAAAGAAAGTAATGCTTTTCTATTATGCCCTTCCAGACTCTACGAAGCAAAGCGAAGTAGCAGAGTTTGGTATTTCCAGGCTAGCATCTTTGGGCTTGGATAATAAAATGATCCAGTTTATTATGTTAATATGCATCATGTGCGATTATTTCTAAATATAAAACTTTGGGATTAATTTTGGTTTGCTATGGGTTTGTTCTTGTGCATTGTTTTTTTCCAGCATCTGGCAACACAAATAAATCAAGGCTCATAACTTTGCATAATTTTCCCTATGATTTTTTTCTCTTGCACCATGCGTACAAAAGAAAGAAGACATCATTAGACATTCTGAAGTTTGTTCAGTTTAAATCTGTATACATGGCACTTCATTTTGCAAATGAGGTTAATTCCATTGTAGAATGTGGTTGTCACTACTGTAAATTACTGAACTGTGTGTACAGAACAAGATTAAGCTCTAAAAGGTCAAAAGACAACCGAATTTAGCTGCAGCGTGTATATGGTCACACAATACTTCAAAGTATTGGGTGGGCGTTTCCATGGTAACAGTGACCCATCTGATTGATGGATATGTTTTCAGAATTACAGTATGGGTAATGTAGTTTTTCCACTAGGAAAATGGATATTAAATGTAAGGAAGCTTAGTCGGTTTCTCAGTTTGTACTGTACGTCAATCAGCATCTCTTTGTAGAAAATATATGTATGTAGATATTCATTTTTACTTTTGTAACACATTTATTTCCTTCTATACAATGCTAGACCAAGGAACACTGATATTAAACAATTTATTATATCTTCAGAGAAAGGAAAAGGAAACCTCTCGCATGCTCTTAGACTTAACTGTCGTTCTGCTCATGGAAGCAGACTCAAGGGCAGAGAGCATTATGCATGTTTGATGGTGTTTTAATGGAGCACATCCAGTGAGTCCTCCTTCCCAGCACACGTGTGGCTCCGCTCTCATTAATTATGTAGATTTACCCAGCATTTAATCTATATGTGGTCAATACAAAGCACTGGTTACAACAGGAGGTTAAAGAGCACTGTCTTAAGTTTTTGCTCAGAATAGCATACAACTCTACTACTTTTACTATTTTTGCAGTGTGCACAGTATGCTAATGTTTTGTGCGCTTACAATACCCTAAAAACCTTATACATAAGCAAAAATGTGCAGTAAACAACAGTATTTGACATGTCATTCGCTCGACTTCACCTTCAGTTTTCAGTGCAACTTAATCAGAATGATCAACCGTGCATACATAATGCTTTCACTTACTATTTTTTTTTTTTAAATAGTGGGCTGTACTGCATATAATGCACAATATTCAGTACCCTATTCTAAACATGCAGTTTATGGTGGATTGCTTCTTTTACATTTACTAAAATAATTCACCCCGAGGTATTGCATGGGAATCAAACCCTTGACCTTGGTGTTTTGCTGGAGCCATGCTTTACTGTTTGAGCTACAGAAACATTGCTTTTAAATGTGCCTGTGTACTTGTGTGCGGTTGTTCAGTTCATGTTTTTTAATGGTGACTCTGTACCTGATATAATGCAGGAATCTTCCCTTTCTTCTGAATAAAAGCGTCTCCCTCAGGCTTTAATTATACAATCCTGCCTCTGTCTGCTTCCCTGGCATTAAATGCTAAACAAGGACATGCTTTGTGTATTTGTAAATATGTTGAATGAAGGACTGACTAGAATGTGTGTGTAGTTGTTGAGTAAAAGTGTGAAGGAGGAATGCACTTTTACGATTTCTAAAGAAAATGAGATGAGATGTGCAACTTGCAGCCATGTTGGTAGGTTATTGTGGGTGGTTCCCAGCACAGTGCTATTACTGTTGTTTTGTTTATGAATGAATTAGAGCTCTTGAATGAACCTTTTAAGAGAGTGTTTTTGTTCACGCCCATGCACTGTTTCCAGTTCATTGTAGTGAGAGCAAATAGCATTCGAGTGCAAAAGAGCATTTCATTGAACAAATATGCTACCAAATATGCAAACTAACAAAATATGTCACCATAACTCAACAAGATGCTGTTGACATCTTGTTCAAGAACGGATTATGTTGATCATGAACCAGCTGAATTGTTTTCTCAAAGAACCTTTTTTATTATGAGTGTGAATAATGTTTTATAAGCTAAAGAATATTTTTAACTATAAAGAACCTTTTGTCCAATGGAAAGTTTCCAATGGAAAATAAATAAATAAATAAATACGTATTTACTTATTAACCAAAACTTCACACATTACTTAAAGGGATAGTTCACACAAAAATGAAAATTACCCTGTCTTTCACTCACATTTGAAGTGACTTTGATGTGACTTTCTTCTTTAAGAAGAAGGTCGTTTTATTACGAATACACGCACGTTATTTCACGTCTTCCGAAGTGCAACAGCTATCACCCGTTTCAGGGGTCTGGACAGATTTTATTATAACTCCGATTGGATTCGTCATTTTAATTTTTGGGTATTGGGTAACCATCCCTTTAATGATGTTGGAAAAGTCACATATGATTAGTTCATTGTACTTCTGTTCAAAAAGGTATTTTAGGGAGAAAAACTCATTTCGTTTTTACCGCCAACTTCAAAATTGTCACGCCCATGTCTGTGTTTTCTGTCAGTAGTTTGTTTTGGTTTCGTTTTGTTATTTCCTGTTTGTCCTTATTTGGTCTTGTTCCTGTTCTTGTTAAGTTAATGAGTTTATCCTTGCCACCTGTGTTTCTCACCTGTCCTGCATCTTACCTTGTGTATTAAAGCCCTGTGTATTCTGTCCAGTTCGTCAATGTTATTATGGTTGCTGTGTATGGTTGCGTCCCACATGTTTCATACGTAAAGTCAAGCTAGTGCAAGATGAGCATTTGTGGTTAAAAAATATATAGAAATATATATATTTTTTTTTGGAAAATGAATAATCATCTCATTAGATAAGACCCTTATTCCTCAGCTGGAATCATGTAGACCACTTTGAAGCCGCACTGAAACTACAATTTGGACCTTCGAATGTTTTCCTCAAAGTATTTCATTGTCTTTCATTTTCTCAAAATCATGTACAGTACATATTGAATGAAATGGGGAAAAGTTTATACAGGGTGTTAACTAATCATTTAAAAATGCCTCAGTCTTTGAAATATATTGTGAGATTGTGGTCTGAGTAATGCTGTGTGTTTTGCTATGTGGTCGCTTGGTTACGAGGATGTTGTAAGGTTGTCGCTCATTGGACAAGACAAAAATGCCTGTATGATTACATTCTGATCCCTAGTAATGACTTCATGGGATTTTTCTCATTTTGGGTCCCCCTTTTATAAATTAACAAAGACAAGCATATAAAAGTGCATTAAAATGCATGTTATATTTATCTTGAAGAAAGGATGAATGCTTTCAAATAAAGGCACAGTAGAGGAGTAAAGCACATTGTGAACTTCACACATTGCCTTTCTGTTTACTTTATAGCCTGCATTAAATTAGCTTTTGATGAATTTGTGAATTTATTTTATTCCTCCACCTGTGTCATTGAGCCTTTTAACTCACTGTTGCTCTTTCTTTCTCACTCCTCTCTCTTTTTCTCCCCCTGCTCTCTCTCTTTCTTTCTCTCCCTCCCCGATGAAATGCACAGAAATAGCTATGCAAATTTTCCCCCTTCCAAAACTGTTTCACATCATCTCTATATCTTCCAATAACCCTCCATTCTCTCCATCATTTCCCCCTTCATCTGTTTTCTTCACTCCGCCGCTCTGTCTTCCCTTTCTTTTATTGTATTTCTGTGCTCATTATGCTAATTGGCATCAGTGTATCTAAGAACAAAATCCGCTTATTTTACTCTATATCTGTTATGCTGCTCCTCTCTCTCTTTTTCTCACTCTGTCTCTCCTTTTCTATTTATATCTCAGCGTGGTGGGAGTGTTTGGTCAGAACGTTTACATTACTCTATTTGCCTCCCTCCTTTCTCATCCTTTGCTTCGGTCCCTTATGGAAAAACAAAGGTGGATCCTCCTCTCCTGCTTCTTTCATCTTGTTCTCTCGTTTGCACTGGATTCTGCATTCTGTCCGTTTCCAGTGGTCAACAGAGCCCTCAAACACTGCTTGATCAATAATCGGTGTGGAATTAAAGCGTGTTTGTGTTTATGTGTAAACATGTACCCATATGCATACCTGTGCTCGACAGTGTGTGTGAATTTAATAGTGTGTGTGTGTGTGTGTGCGTGGGGAGATGAAGAGCGAGGCAGACAGTGTTGGGTCAATTAGAGGGATCGAGAGAGATTATCATTGGCAAGTAGTATTATGATTATCCCACGACTGAGGCATCATGGGAAGGTTCAGGAAAAAAATGAACTGAGCGGATGGAGCTACTAAAAGCTCTGAATGGCCCACACATTTTTTTATGTATTCACCTCTCGTGATAATTTGTCTCCTGTCAAATTCAAATGAGATTTATTGGCATGACTGTGTGCTTGCAAAATGTTGCCAAAGCATAATAATAACCATTAGTAGGTGCTGACCGGATGGCTTTTCGAACATTCATAGATACATTCACAGTGATTTAAATGCAATTTTTGATTATCAGGTTTTTAAATGTCAGCATTTTTTTTATTCTACATTATGAGAGCATAAAGATACGTTTATTTCTATGAATCAGTTAAATTCAAAGCTTTGATTTATTTGTGTCAACACTTGTTCCTGGAACTCATAAAGTGGTATATATATGTAATCAATAAGGTACGAGAGGCAGTGCTGTATCGTGAATAAATCACAGCTAAAGGGCATTGTTAGGCACGACACAAAGCGGTTACCACACAGTAAAACTATTAAAACCAAAAATGTTTGTACTGAAATGTTACTTTTTTGAAGTTAGTTAAATGCAATTCAGATTTTTTTCTTAGAATTATGAGATATAAACTCGCAATTATGAGCTATGAAGTTACAATTGCGAGTTATAAAGTCAGAATTGTGAGTTAAAAAGTGAGAATTGTGACAATTCTGAGAACATATCAGTCTTTTACGCTCAAAACTGGACTTTATATCTCACAATTCTGACTTTATAACTCGAAATTGCGAGTTTATATCTCACAATTCTGAGAATAAAAGTCAGAATTGTGACTTTATATCACACAATTAAAGTCCGAATTCTTAGATATAACTCGGAATTGCAAGTTTAGATCTTGCAATTGTGACTTTATGACTTGCAATTGAACTGATTGCACTGATTGAAACAAAAGAATGCCTTGGCTACCTTTTACAGGTTTTATTTCTAGACACACTCATGGACATCTGAAACTCTGAATGTACTGTAAATCAGACTGGATAGTGATTGACAGACAGACAGCAAATAAAATATATAGTGATATCATTCAAAAGTTTTGGTCAGTAAGTGTTGTTTTTTTAAAGAAAGGAATAGTTTTATTCATCATTTTAATGCATTAAATGAATCAAAAGTGGTGTTTATAATGTAATTTTTATTTTAAATACGTTCTTTTTCATGTTTAATCATTTAACTGTATTAAGGATCAAATACTAAAAATATTGATATTGAGGAATTTTAGTTATACCAACAAGCTCTAGTGCACAAAATTGCAAAAGAAATAGCATATATTTAAGAAAGTTGACACGATTGCATGCTGTCTGTTAGATTACCAAATTGGAAAGGTCTGAATTGCATTATGTGTTAATTCAGCAGAACAAATATGATGCAAATGTGTCTCTTTATTCTAATTCAAAGTCATTCTAATACCTAATTTGCCGTTCTTATCAGAATCCCAGTCATTAATCCCGACGACACTTTTAATTCACTCTTCTTAGACTTTATGTGGCGAGAGCAATGGCTCTTCCATTTTTAATTTAGCCGATTACGCTCACTGTCAGGATTGAACGGCCCCTCTTCTCCAGCGTCTCACCGCAGCGCCTGACTGATGTGTCATTTTCTTTGACAGTCTCTCTCTCACCTGGTATTTAGCTCCGCTTCTAGCGATTGTGTTTCGACCTGGCTCACGCTGCTCAGCATTTACAGCGTGGCCTAAACCAACCTCTCCGTTAGAGCCAAATCAATGTCTGTGTTTATCTCTATAAAAGCCCTCTCAGGATGATGACGGGGCTTCTTTGTGAGTTTATGAAGAGCGAGGCGGCTCTCCAACCTCTACCTGCCATGCTTTTGTGTGTGTATGTAAAAGAGGCTTTTGTCCTACCGTTTCCTGCTCTCTTGCTCTCTGACGATCTTTTATTGATGGGGTTTTTATAGAGTTAGAGTCTGAATAATTGAGTGCCGAAAGACGAACGAGCGGCGCTCTACTGTGCAGGAACGAGGTGAAGTACAGTACGTGTCGGGGGATTCCTTTAGTAAACAAGAGCCGCCTGTTTTTTAAAGCATGATGGTGACAGCTGTTTCACCATGAGGTAATCACTAGAGGCAGGAGTTAAACTGGACTGGAATAATGTGGAACCACTTCCACCACTAAATTACATGTATGGTCATTTTATTTATCCATTCTGCATGTGTTTGCTTCAGTCCGGGTTTTGTTGCTTCTAATACAGGTGATCCTGCAATGAGCTGAAATAACTCACGGGGGTTTTGAAATGCCACATTTTCCCATTCAGTTGTTCAAATGTTCATATTTCTCCTCACTTGCTCACTTTCTCCACCTAACAAAGGTCATCCAGGAATAAAACTGTGTGTTCAGTATAATATAGCCTGTACAAAATACTATGACTGATATTTCTTATGTTATTTTAATGTATTTTTGCAATCATAACCTCACTGGTTTAGTGCAAGAAGTTTACCATATACTGCATCTTCTAGTTATTTAGCATCTATTAAATTCACCGAAAATAGCTTACTGCTGCAGATAATGGTAATGTGATAACGCGCATGAATTGGTTCAGAGCCAAGGCTGTCGCTAGTGAGGGCCCGCAATCTTTTTTACCAAGGTGGCTTGAGAGAACATTACCTTTGAGTCTTGACTGATAAGGGGACGTCCCACAGGGGCTACTTCCCCTTGCTGCCTGATAACAGTTACAGTACTGTAACATGGCCTGAGATAAGATTCTCTGACAGGAATCAAACTAAAGACTGATGCTGATTGATTTAAATAGGCTGCTGTACAGTAATTTGTTTTTGAAGTATTTTTTGGCAGTTTGGATTCAGCATCGTTTTAGGGATAGTTCACCCAAAACTGAAAATTGGCCCAAGAATTACTCACCCTCAAACCATCCTAGGTGTATGACTTTCTTCTTTCAGATGAATATATTCAAAGTTACACTGAAAAAGTGTCCTGGCTCTTCCAAGCTTTATAATAGCATTGAATAGGGGTAGAGATTCTGAAGCAAAATAAAGTGCATCCATCATAAAAAGTACTTACATGACTCCGAGGGGTTAATAAAGTGAATTTCTGAACTTCTGAAGTGAATTTGTATTAAAAAATACTATATTTATAAATCTTAATATAAAATCGTACAAAACAAGGATTTATAAAGATGTCGGAAGATTTTGATAGAGGAGACTGGTTTTCCTTTGCTATAAACTTGGTTCTCGTGAGACTAGCACATTCTCATAAATGCATTTACTTCAGTTAGTGGAAGCTAGAGATTATGGTTTATAAATATGGATATTATTCTTACTATAATGCATTGATTTACTTCAGAAGGCCTTTATTAACCGCCTAGAGCGCTGGAGTACTTCTTATGCTGTATTTATGCACTTTACGAGCTTCAAAATCTGGACCACTATTTACAGCCAAAGCTCGGAAGAGCCAGAGGATTTTTTAAAGAGATAGTTCACCTAAAAATGAAAATTATTAATTTATCTGCTTACCCCAGGGAATCCGAGATTAAACCCTATGGCTCCTGATGATACAATGATAAAAAAAAAAACAGTTTTTATATAATTTTTTACCTCTTATACACCATAATCTCCGATTCTCCTCAGCTCATTCACAACATTTTTTTGCACAGACCAATCGTTTAGCGTCTCCACACCTCAATGTATCGTCACAAGCTGTAAGGTTTAATTTAGTTTTGTCTGAGTATGTTTTTTTTTGACTCTCAGAGCTTCGGAACGTTTGGTACCCACTGACTTCCATTATATGACTGACAGGCTGCAACCGTTTGAGTTAAAAATCTTTATTTGTGTTCTACTGAAGAAACAAAGTCACCTACATCTTGGATGCCCAGGGGGTAAGCAGATAAACATCCAATTTTCATTTTTGGGTAAACTATCCCTTAAACATAATTTCAGTTAAATTCATCTGAAAGAAGAAACCATATGCACCTATGGCTTGAAAGTGGGTAAATCATGGAGTTATTTTTTTTTTCAATCATGTAGATTCTTTCCCTAAAATTTTCCCAAAACAGTACTGTAAACATTCAATAACTGAACCGAGTAGCCAAATATAACAAAAAATTCAGCAATGCATTTGTTCCTCTCAGCTTTGCACAAATCATCAATAAGAATGAGCAGCACCCACAGTGTGCAAGCTCAAAGCAATGAGTCGCTCTTAATAACAAAATAAGACATCTTCACACAGCACCTGCAGCGTGAGAGAAAATAATGCTAGTTTTTTGTTGTTTTTTTCCAAACAAGATGTAAAGCAGTTCTTCAACAGTGGAAATGTTCTTCAAGTGTGGAGAGTATGCGATTAATAGTTAAGATCTGTTGCAACAGTGATGTAACATTCTCTCTGTATTGTTGTGTGTGATAAATTTTTGATTGTCCAATCCTAGATAAAGAAGCAACAACAGTGTGCAGATAATGGTCAGCTTGAGAAGTGCATTTGTAAACCTTATCGTTCCTTAGAAGCTGTTTTGCACACGAGTATGCATTGGGACTCTCACAAGATATTTCTTCTGTCAGTGGGAAATGTAATCATGGTGTCCACCACGACCATGTGAACCAATAATATGCTTTATGAAATTGCTGTTTGAAGCAATGCTGATATGGCTTAAGAAACAACTGGTTTTCATTACTTGTTGAGAGGCCGAAATGAGTCTTGGTTTGAGCTGGTTTTAATCGAAAAATGGAGCAATGGAGGAAGGCTGTGTGAGAAGGAAACATAAATTGAACTAATCATACTTTCTGCCAAAATACCAGTGCATTTATTTTTACTACTCCTTCTATAAAAAAAAAGTAATATGTAATCAACTGTCCATTTTTATGATGATTGTGTCTAGTACTAAGTTAGTATTTTTTTGGCAGCAATTATGGTTGCTATGATACAGTTTTGTCATTGTTAGAGAAAACGTAGCTCAAAGTACCATTGAAATGTTACAGTAATATATAACAGATGTTAAAAATGTATGGAATTTGCCTTTATATCTCATTTAGAATTTATAATAAGAACTCCTAGTTCTTATGCTGTGACAATGACGGGATTCTAAGAAAGAGTGATATAATCTATAATGACAGATCATCTCATGACATAATTTCTGAGTATGTCATAATCTGCCAGCCTCTGTTATGATGTCTGTGTAGCTGATAGCAGGGCACATGATATTTTTCATATGGTTTTAGTATTTTAGATTCAGAGGTTGATATGAAACCTTTCTATGTTTTCCATATGTGTAGCATGCCGCATAATAATTTATCATTTTGTGTGATGTATGGCGCTTTTTCCCTGAAATAAACAGCCCAAGGACTACAAACGCTAATTTTAGATGCGTAGACTGATGTAAACATCATTTATTCGCATCTCCTTTAACAGCATGACAACCTCCTGAAGATAAACCTATTTTGCTTTTTAGTTTTTAAAATACATAAAATGTGTTACATCATCATGTCCAAAACTGTATGACATTTTTCTTCTGCGGAACATAAAAGAAGATATTTAAATAAAATTTAAATATCAGTCACTGTTTTTCAACAATGTAAGTCAGGAGTAACCAAAACATTCTTTAAAATCTCATCTTTTTTGTTCAGCAGAAGAAAAAATGACATAATTTTCGTTTTAGAGTGAGCTAATCATTCTGGTTGGTGATATCATCATAATATTTGCACACTGAATATTTGTGAATATTTACTGTACAAAGTGCCCCTATTATTGGTAATGAAAGTGTCATATTTTGTTTTTGGGAGCCCACAACCGGTTGACATGCATGCAAGGTCAAAAAACACTTTCATTGTCTTATAATATGCATTTATTTTTACCTTAATTTTTCCAAACCCCTCCTAATCTGCACTGATTGGTCCGATCTCATTTTCATTTAATGCCTGATGAAGCAGTGTGTGAGCTCAGTGCTGCTTTGTGTACACCTAGTGGCAAAGAATGAATTAGCATTTTCATTCAGAACAAGGCAAAAAAGATCAACAAGTGGGCAGGCAATATGCAAATATTTCATGTTGTCAATATAAAACGGCTTGGGATTTTTAAAAATGGCTCATTTCAATGATTCAGAGTCAACTCTATCTTATGAGAGACAATGGCTTTATACATGGTGCATCTTTGCAGAATGTTTTCATTTACTTAGAGCTTTTTATGTTACCCACTGCATAAAAGGTCATTTTTAAACATCTAGAATAGGTGCACTTTAAAAATCTTACCTATACCTTAATGCTATTATTTTGCTGCCTTGTAAGCAGTTTTTTCCTTTAGAAAATGAAAATCCGCAGGTATATCTGTTTATTTGTTTTGCTGGCAGTCATAACCAGAAAAAAGCGGGAACCCAAAAGAGAATAAGTCAATTCATGTTTGAGTGATGTCATGTTCAGAATCTCAACGCAGCTATGCCATCTGTTTACATATGCAGTATTCACACCCCTGAGGACAATTATGTGTCTTCTCTGAAGTACTTCCAGCACTTAGTCAAAGATCACGTTGTAATATTAGAAAGACACGTTTTCTGCTATTTTCCCTTCTCATGTTGAGGAGAATTTGATTCAACACAAGCACAAACCAAGCAACATTGTATTAGCTGAGTGAGAAGAAATAAGCTCTTTGTCATTGTCTGTTACTCTGTTCCAGGAGGATGGCAAGGTGGTGGATGGCAGTCTGCTGGGTGATGCCAATGGGGTGGAGCCTGGCACAGGCCGACAGAAGGAGAGCGGCAAATGGCAGAGGCCTCGATTCACACGGAAAGCCCTCATGAGGTGCTGCCTGGTCAAATGGATCATCGCCAGCACCAGTCCCAAAGAGCAAGGTGAGACGGAGAAGTGGTGGAAAGAGCACAGGAGGAAATGAGGTTTTAGGAAGGCCTGGTGATGAGGAATGTCTGCATTTTTGACGGTCCAGTTCCCTCAGAGCAGCCTGGGATTGTACATCTTGTTCATAATGAAGATAGTCTGTAATGGACTCTCCTGCTCATCTAGGCACTTAACAGTTGGAATTGTGATTGTGAATGTTTGTTTTATATTCAGGCTGCTGCTGAAATGGCTTGAAAGTGGCTTTTATTACCTGCTGAGCTGTTTGAAATGAGCCTTGGCTTGAGGTGCGGTTAATGGAGATATATGAAACACTGGACGCATGCTGTACAAAAAACGAACATAAATTGCAGTCAGATGTTTAGTAGAGGAAATCGAAGTGAAATGCCGGATTTTAAAGTGGTATTAATACATCTGCACAATACACATCCTTTTTGTTACTAGATAATGTGAAGTGTTAGCACAGTTTTGAACTTTTGTACTGGAGGTTGCAGTGAGTGTTTGAATACTTGTGTTTGACTGTTAAAAATTCCCAGTGTCCAACAAAATTGAAAACTGTCAGGCAGTTTGATGAATGTTAGATGAATACGGCATCTGACAAAGCACGTTTGCAATTGCACCCCTCTGGCTGTGCAAAAACAGGTTCAGGTTTCTTCTGTAACTTGTGATCTGATACTTACCAGTTTTATTGGTGTGCTTCATTTGCAACTAAAACATTATAAGTGAAGTTAGCATGCAAAAGTGCAGCAATGTTTATGTAAACAAATCATTTCGAAATCCTGGTGGTAAATGGCAGGATAAAGCATCTGATAGCGCTGTTTCAATTGCAAAGAACCAGAAATGTCATCCAATTAGACCCAAATGGAAAGAAAAATGTATATGGCTAAGATATAAGACGTCAACTGAGAAAAATTGAGTGAAAGAAATGGAAAGTGGTTTTACAACTCTTTCACTAAAAGTCAAATGATAGAACAAACCAGAATTTTTTCTATTGTTCATTAGAAATCGCCCCCTCCAGTGAGATAATAACTCGAGGACTGCTGCAACTGTGAAATCAAGAACCATATAAATCTGATTTGTGAACAAATAATTCAGGGCGGCATTTCCCAAAAGCTTTGTGAGCCAAAAAATATCATAGAAACCAATGTCACCAGTGGTCTCTGAGATGCTTACAATGCTTTTGGGAAACGTAGACCAGACTTTTTGTGTTACCAAATCAAATGAAAGATTCAGAAATTCAAAAGAAAGATTCCTTCACAAATTATTATTTGTCTCATGAACTGTTGTGAACATGAGCTGGGTCTGATGTAAAGATTTTTTATTTGTAAAATCTCACAAATCACACAAAGCTTAAGACTTATGAGTCAAAAGAACCACTTTAACAAAACATCTATCTATGGTGCTTTTTTATGCAAAAACATGCCATATACATACTGTACATGCTTCTAAATCACAGCAAATCCATCAGTAAATGTATCCCCGAGAAGCTTGTAACAACAGATGCTGGGTCTTGACCTCGAGAGGGTGACATTGATCAAATAGACCTCAGCAGAAGTTTCTGTTGATCGTGGCACAGGGAACAGAGTCAGGTTAATGCAGTTTTGATCGATCTGTGTTGCCACTCTCTTCACGTAAGCTAGCCCTCTGTGGGTCATTAATGAGATTGTATCAAAATAGAGGTTAAAGTCGTCATCTAGAAAGTACCGCTTGTTCAAACTTTGTTTTTATAAGCACTGTCAGCACTGAATGCAGAACATTTGTCTTTAGTTTCTACAGTAATACTGTCAGTTCAGGTTAGGATGTATTACATTTCAGGATGACTACAATAATTCAGAACGGTTTTTTATGAGTGACCATAGGATTTGCATGTATAAAGTGTATATTTAAATATCATTTATAACTTTGATCTGTTTAATGTGAACACAATGTCTAATAATGACTTTAGTGCACCTCTTTTATGTTTTCTAGAGTGTTTTTTTACTTGAAAAACTTGCAAAAACAGTTATGTATGAGATAATATTGTAAATATTGTAAAGGAAAATATGGTATTCATTTCTAATGAGTTATCAAATGTAAGACTGTTCTTGAAAATGATATAAATGCATTGGTGTCTTTTATTTATTCATGTTATCTTTTATTTTATTATTATTCCAGGTGGCATCCAACAATGTTGAAATGTTAAAATGACACTATGATCTTCAGAATGCTCAGCTGGTGCCGTCTAGTGGTTATATGGGGAAGCAAATTGGTCTATTGCATTAGCTCATGTGAAATAAATGCATTTAGTCATGTTGCATGCACGATATTAGAAGACAGAATGCTTTTATGAATGTTTATAAATTTTTAATGAGTTGATTTTCAACCAAGTAGCTGTGATGTGTACATAATAAGCATTTGTCATTATGCTATATTGATTTAATTGTTTTTTTCACTCTCAAGATTGCTGAAAGAGCTCAGAGAATTACCTTTAAGAGCATTGAAAGAGACACTCAAACAGTTTGTGGCACCATTAAAAGAAAGTGGCATTCTAGGCAGGATCAGGAAATCAGAGATTGGCTTGCAAATGGGGAAATTAGAGAGGGCTATAGGAAGAGTGAAAGAAGAGACGAAGGAATAAGAAGTGTCTCAGATTTAGGCTAGTGGCCCTATATATTTACAGTGACCCTAAAAGCTAGTTTGATGCTTAAACCACAACTTAAAAGATGAGTGGATGTTAATTCATCGGACCATTAAACAGTTTAATATTAAAGCAAGATTCATGTTTATTTTAAATCTTTATATTGTCTATACAGTATGTAATGAATGATGAGCATTTACAGTTTAAAATGTTTACATTATGGCAGGGGTTTGAGATTTAGTGAGGTCTGGGGTGAGTTAAGAATTTTGCTGTAATAACACCTATGCAACGTATTATATCGTTTTACTAAATGCTTTAAAAGACAGACATGTAGATGTTTGTGAAAGATGTTTTCTCTGCTTTGCGGGGATGAACATTGTTAAATTCTACCATATTTATTGAATTAAATAGGTTGGGGTGGGGATTAGTTTTTTACTAAGCATGCAACAATACTTATTACTGTTATAGTTTTCATTAATACTCATTGCTTTATATAGATTATAACTGTAAAAATTGCAAAAAAGTTCTTTGTAGTGTTTGCGTAGACTATTTTACTTCATTCTGTAACCTTCTTGTTCTAGATTTGTGTACTAGTGTTAAATGCTACTGTTTCTGACAGCATTGATAATATTTCTGACAAATAATATCATGATATAGGCTAGAGAGAGAGAGAGATTTTTTTTTTTTTTTTGCAATTGCCTTACTGAATGTGCTATACTGTCAGCAATAACCTGTCCATGGTTTTACTGTAATTGTTAGTTTGATTTTATTTATTTTTTTAACTGAAATTATTTCAAGTCTTTGCAAATAAGGTAATACAAAGATATCACTGACCCTAAAATGGTACGTTTCACTTAAATAACTTTCTAAAGTGTCAAATGAAGTAGAAAAAAAAAAAAAAGTCCAAAGATGCTTATAATTTCTGGATCTGGCAACATGGATGCTGTGCCCGCACCCTGCTTTACTCACAACTCTTTAAAGCCTCATTCACTTCACCAGCATCTTGCAGCAATCATCTTCATACCATGGACACTAAACATTCTTGCACATGTCTAAACTTAATTATACATGCAGACACTATGAGGTGTTTTAAACAACAAATTAGTAATTCAGAGAACAAATAGTATTTTTAAACATTAAAACTTTACTGAGGTCTAGACCTCTGTGACCTCATAACTGGCTATGGGCCTGGTTAAAATACATAAATAAAAACAGTTCTTTCTGTATCCTTTCTGTGTCCTTATTAAAGGAACAGTTCCCTTAAAAAATGAAAATTTGCTAAAAATGTACTCATCCAGAGGGTATCTGGGTAGTGTTTGTTCTTCATCGGAACAGATTTGTAGAAGTTCAGCATTACATTATTTGCCCACAAATGAATCCTCTGCAGTTGAATGGGTGCCGAATGAATGCAGTCAGTTAACTTCCTGTCAAATGAAAAGCTGCATGTTTGTAAGGAATAAATCCATAACTGAGGAATTAATGGACTCTATCCATAATATTGCTTAATAAAATTCTTATCTGAATCAGGAGAGAAATATGCACAGACTAAGCACCATTTACAAGTGAAAACAGTCCAAAACAGTTCTGAACAACCATGTTTATGGATTCTGATGTGAGAGGACAACAGGACATGGATGAGTGATGACCAGAGGTGAGTTTAAAATTAAAACATACAGCTTTTCACTTCACAAAATGGACTGAATTTGTGTGGATTATTGGGATGTTTTTATCAGATGTTTGGACTCTTATTCTGATGGCACCCATTCACTGTAGAGGATTAAATTTCTCCAAATCTGTTCCAATGAAGAAACAAACTTATCCACATCTTGGATGGTCTGAGGGTGAGTAAATATTCAGGAAATACACATTTTTGGGTAATCTGTTCCTTTTAATGAAGATATTATTATTTGATGTATTGTGACTGTACAGCATACTGTACATGCATCCTGTGAAATTTGAGCATTCTACTTGTCATTCTCTTTGCCTCTCTCTCTCTCTCTCTCTCTCGCTCTCTCTCTGATCAGTGCTACTTCCTGTTCGTAGCTTTAATTCTTAGGCAGTCAGGATATGTTCAGATATATACAGCAGAGCTCTGTGAGGACTCTGAGGATCTCACTAGCTGTTTGGTTTGGATTACTGTCCACGTCTGGATTGGGAGGTGTAATGTTATCCAGATAACAAATCAGCAGTGTGTTCTACATTGGGTCACATTGAGACTTTTCTACACTGAGCAGCAAAACCCTCCAGCTCTGGATCTGAGGAAGTCGGTATGGTTTTGTCGATTCTTTGAAAGAGAAATTGATAAAGTCTAATTTGACAATCACAGCAGCCTAAAACTCCTCATCTGAATATTCATGAGTAAATTTACATTTTACTGACTTAAAACTTGTGATCTGGAAACTCTTTCCTAACTGAGGAGGAAGTTTGAGGACAAAGCAAGAGTCAGTGCTTTTGAAGTGAAGTTTTTAGAGATTGGTCTGTCTGCTGGTGAATGTTTAATGGACTTTTTCACAAAAGTTTAATATTGACTGTTCAGTCAGCAGACATTACGGAAGACATGGAGGACTGTAAGAATGAGTGTCAGAAGGAGTTGGCCAGTATGCTGAGCTGCTTTTTCGGCTTGGTCACCGGCTCTTTTGCCAAAGGTACTTACTTTGCATTGATCTTTTGCTCTGTCTCTTTCCATTCGTGATGATTGTAATCCTATACTGAACTTTATGAAGTTTCTGCACAAGGGAAGTTTTGCTGTTTGGGAGACAAAACAGCCAATTGGGTTCAGAACTGAGGCAGCGTTGCATCTGTTTTTTTGTCATTTTGGCACTTCATTTTAAGGTGTTCTTGTTAAAGTACTGAGTAATATTAACTACATGTACTTTCTATAGGGTTAGGGTTTGGCTTAGGGTTACTTGCATAATTTATTATTATTATTATAATAGTAAGCATATGTAACATGTAACAAGGACACCTTATGGAATAATAAATGAAGGGGAACCAAAATGTATAAACATTCTTAAAATAAATACATTTACTTTGTTTTATTTTGTCCCTCTTTGCAAATATTTTTGTATTAGTTTTATAGTTGCAAAATAATTATAATTGCATAAAGCTGCATAGTTTTTAATTAAATTATACTTAAAAATAAATAAAAAATATTTTCTGAAAAAAATAAGTTTTTACAGTTAAATTAAATGATAAAATCATAAAAAGCAAGACTGAATGTACTTTTAAAGTATTTGTTATGAATTATATATATATATATATATATGTAGCTACATGAGATGAAATGAACACTTTATTTATGGCCAGACAGGTCGATAACAGCCCTCAGTGATGTTTTTATCTGCTGATGGTGCGATTGTTGAGATGCGCTGTTCAGCAGGACACTGATTCAGTGTAAAACTGAATGGCAGTTATTCTGTGATGCTGCAGTGTTACGCTGTCATTGTGACTATGTTTGTGTGTGTAACAGGAGCTCTTTAACTTTCACCATGTACCAAGACATTGTTCTGTGTCACTACTGGTCAGAGGACAGATGTTCACTTTGTCCTGTCTTTTCCTTTGGCACCACTGAAACTTATTCACCCTCAACCTGTTCCTTTCTTCTGTGGAACATACAAATATATATTGGGCATCATGTTCTTTTCCAAAGAAAAAAGAGGGTGACCATGATTGTCAAGCTCCAATATGCCATATTTTCCAAGGTACATGCAGAAAGGTTAAAGGTTAAAGGGCTCTCCTATGCTCTTTTACAAAATTTTGTTTTGGGGGTGTACTAGAACATACTCTCATGCTTGGTGGTTCGTCACTTTTTTTTCTGACATAATTAGCATTAATAAAATACCTTTCTCCCCAGCCAGGTACAAATGGCTCGATTATTTCCGGATTTGATAAAGGCCCACATTCCAAAAAACAAAATGTGTTGTGATTGGTTAGCTGTCCCAGTGCGTTGTGATTTGACGAACAGCTATGCAGAACGATTTAAAGAGTATAGAATACCC
Source organism: Enteromius mattozi (assembly GCA_032359235.1). NCBI lineage: Eukaryota > Metazoa > Chordata > Actinopteri > Cypriniformes > Cyprinidae > Enteromius > Enteromius mattozi. Next base: position 18,594 of record JAUMHE010051047.1, read on the forward strand.
AAGACGTGTCACTGGTATAGTTTTGAATGGGGAAAAATGCAACACCAATATGGCCGCTCTATTGAACGAAGCCCCGCCTTCTGAGCAAAAGAGCCAATCATTAATCATTAACAGTCATCGCTCTGAGACGTGCGCTTAGCACTGGCTGATCTCGCCTGAGAAATAAGCTTTTTTTAGTGCTATTTGAGCAAAATAAACAACATGATACCATTGTTGTCAGATTTTGTCTATAGAATTTGATGTTTCCCCGTTCAAAGACATAGGAGCTGTACTTGGATGCTCGAGAGGCATTTTAAAAATGGCTGCCAAGTGACATGACTTGTCTTAAAGGGACTTTTCTAAAAGCAAATTCATTCTCTGCCAGCGGGAGGCGCTGTTGGAGCGGTAGAGAGTAAGGTTTCACACGGTTTTCACACTTTCACGCTGTACACAAAGCAGCTTCGCTCACAAAAGCTGCTTTATCAGGCGTTACATGCAAGAGCATATCACAATGACAGCCAAATGTTTCTGAAGACAGTGGGTTTCTTTCAGAAATACTGTGATATAAAAACACCCATAACAGGTGATTGATTTTGAAACGTCCATTCGAATTTCCATACGCAGGAATTATTTCAGTGATATTCTAATGGGCCACTTTGTAATATCACAAATCCCAGAAAACAACGCTGTTGTCCAAACACGCCATTTTTTAAAAACGAAATATCTCCCTTTAGAGTGGACTTTGAGATTTGTAGCGTTGTAGATCTTTTTCATGTCCAAACATAGCACTACACACTGACTAAAATTCAAAAAGCATAATAGGACCCCTTTAAGAAAGTCCTCCCAACTTTATCCTTAATTTGTTTTTCTTTCTTATTAATTCTCCACCAAATGGCATGCCTGTCCTGTGAGATCCGCTCTCAGCTTTCCAAACTCCCAGAGCAGCCAATTAACTCAAATCTGTGTGCACCTCTTGGTCTATTAGCTAAACATGATTGTCTTAAACTGTTCTTCACTGTGTGTGCTGATTTAAACCACGGAGACAGAGAGACTATTTCCATTCCATTTGCACGTTCGTATCGAGATGTGAACTCTGGGGTCATGAGGGAATGAATCATTTCCAGCCCCCGACGGAATCTAGCTGTTTCTGCCCTGAGTTTAGGTTGAAAATCGGCAAAACACTGGGATGGTGTCAAACAAGGTAAAATGTGTGAAAATGGAATGCTGAATGCTATTATTGGGTCTTATTATTATACTTATTCTTCATAAAATATCAGAAAAACCCCTCAGCAGAAAATATTAGCCACATTTTACAAATCCACATTGGTGTCCTTGAGCTGTGCACATGGTCTTGACCATGAGCATGAAAAATGGCAAGATATCTACAAATGTCTGTTTGAAATAGTCTCTTGACTGTTTTTTATTTATTTATTTTTTCTGTGTGACAGGAAAAGAAGTTACAGTGTCAGCAGGGGCAGTTCCGGGTTAGGCAACAGAATATGATCATAAGTCTTGCTAATTAAGCATTTATATGTTCCTTAAATAGTCGGATCGACTCAATCTGTTGTCTCATGTTTCAGTGGCCTTCAGCCAGGTCAACCTACCAGGACACAGTATGTAACTGTCCTGCAAGTATCACAAGAGTCATTGATGCACTAGTGCCTCTCAGTGGACAGAGCAGTTAATTACACACTACTGATGCCAAGAGTTTTAATGGTTTTAAGAGATTGCTTTAAGAAATTAATTTATTCATCAAGGATAAATTGAAATGATCAGAAGAGACAGTAAAGACATTTAGAAAATTTCTATTTCATACTGTTCTTTCTATTCATCAGCAGTCCTTAAAAACAATCATCACAGTAAGCAGCACAAAATATTAACCAGCAGAAAAACTGAAAAAAAATAAAAATTTGAATTCTAAAGGATCATGTGACACTAAAGACTGGAGCAGGGTTGTTGTTTAGTACTAAACATACTAAAACTTTGTTAAAATGATTTATTTCATATTTGTTTGAAATATCTAAAATAAAATAAATATTAAATTTAAATTTTTTAAAAAAATGTTGACGCACTAAACTGGAAAAAACTACTAAAGTAAAAGTGAAATGAAAATAATAAACGCAAATAGAAATAAAGGTAACACTTTAGAATAGGGAACCTCTAGGTTACGAACATACGAGACGTATTGAGATATGTAGCCACAACCTACTGGGCGAAGGAGACCCAGTAGGAGCACAGTCAGGAGCTACTCCACCTCTAGGTCTGACTGCGGGGCAGGAGGACTCAGGTTCGCCTTAAGGAAACAACTGAGAGATCTACTGAAGACACGGGAGGACACAGCGTCTACGCGAAGACTATGGAACTTCGCGAAGGTGTTGGGTGTCGCCCAGCCTGCAGCCCTACAGATATCTGCTAGAGAGGCGCCGTGAGCCAACGCATAG
>JAUMHE010051203.1:0-20991 GCA_032359235.1 Enteromius mattozi
ATTAAAAGCCTATAATACCTTGCTTGCTTCTCTTTCCTCTGCATGCATCCAGATTGGTTTGTTGTCATCTGAGGAATAAAAAAAAAATTGTTGTAAATTCAATATCATTAATTTTTTCTAGTGACTTTCCGTGCATGTCATCAGATATCAGACTAGTGGCTAGTCTTCTTTTAACTATAATTAGCTTGCTGAAGCTTTCAGAAAGAGCAGGTGGATGTTTGATCATAATCCTGTAAGCGTCTGATTGGCTTAAAAGGCTGTGATGTCACAGAAGACGGATTAGATAAAATCTCTGAAAGACCAAACATCTCTCCACATCATCCTGACAAAAACTGATCATGAATTAAAAACATGGCCATTCTTAGCCAAACACAAAATTTTTCAAATGAAAAAAAAAAAGTCACAAACTGAGCAAGCATATATGATTAGTGTAATGATCAATACACACTGTTGACAGATCCGAACTCTTTCTCATGTGCATGGGTCAGGATCTCCTTGTAAAGCGTCTCTGCGTCTTTGAATTTGCCCTGTTTCAGGTAACATGTGGCCTGTGGAGGAAACACAATCATATATATATCATATATATATCAATATTCACTTTCACAGATAAACACGAGAGCAGGAGACATTCAGGGCATGATATATCAGATATATGATATTTGACGTTTGATTTAACACCAACTTTTCATGCAATGTGATTAGGTTTTAAAAACAATCAATCAACACTTTTCATGATTCGTTAATCATGCCAGGTCTATGTATAAAACTTATTTCATATGCAAAGATCTTAGCGAATCAGAGAAGTGGGTGTTTACATTAAGTCTTCAGAGAGACACGCCCCTTTAAGCTATTGGGCTAAAATAAGGGTGTAAAATGGCCACCCATATTCTTCATGAATTATAAAAAAAAAATATATATATAGAATATTTCATATTTAAAAAAAAAAAATGGATAAAAATGAGAATTTCAGATATCAAATAAATAGAACAATTATAAAAATATAAAAGGTGGAAGAAAAAATAAGATATTTTATTTATTAATATATTTTACATTTTAAAAATAAGATTTATTGCTTGTTTATTGAACTGTTGTGTCATATTATTAATAGAAGTACATAGATAAATAAATCATACTTACTAAATATACATTAAACAAAGAAATAAAGTCTAAAATAAAAATAGAAAATTAAATTTTTCTGTCATTTATACATTTTTTTATTACAACATTATACACTCGCATTATAAAATGATAATAATAATAATAATAATAATAATAATACGTATGTAATTTATCACCCTGTTATTATTAATATTTTAGAGTATGACCTACTGAGTTTGCTCACACAGGATATAACAACTACCTAAAACTTTTTGTACTTTTTTCTTTCCACAATTTGTTACACTTTGTGTTTCTGGCCAAAAATGACTGGCCTACAACATATTGGTTGCATATTGAGTTCAAATATAGGATTTTTGACTTGTTTTCTTTCAGTTAGCACAGGTTTTGCATTTCTGAATGTATGCACCTAATATTTTGAATAAATACTGCCACAATTATTCACAAATAATGTATTTTTTCACTCATAAACTGAGATGTGATAGAAAACTAGATTAAATCCAAGATTTGGTGATACTATAGAATAAAAACATATATTTTTTTTTTTAAAGATTATTATTGTTTTGGCATTTTTAGCCTTTATTAGATAGGACAGATCATAGTTGACAGGAAGTGAAATGGGAGAGAGAGAGGAGGAATAGGAAAGGTCTGCGAGCCAGGACGCGAACTCGCGACGCCCGAAGCACAACGGCGCTATATGTCGGCGCATAAAAACATATTTACAAGCAATTTTGAAAAAGCTGGTAATTTTTGACCAGAAACAGCAAATTAAGTAAAGGAAAAGAGTTTAAAAACATTGTTGAGTGGATCTGGCCTCACCAGGTTGTTTTTGGTCTTGGCCACATTAGGGTCATCTGCGCCCAGTTTGTTCTCGTAGATCTCGAGCGCCCTGCGGTAATAATACTCCACTTCCTCATACTTGCCCTGATTCTGACACAACAGGGCCAGATTATTGAGCTGCTTCGCCACGTCAGGGTGGAATTTACCCAGAACCTGCAAACACACAAACACATATGTGACCCCGGATCTCGAAACCAGTCATAAGGGTATGTTTTTATCAAAATAAGCTTTCCGCTGATGTATGAGGTTTGTTAGGACAGGACATGACCAAATAAAAAAAAAAACACAAATTTGTCTGAGAAACAACTATTTGAATATCTGTAATCTAAGGGTGCAGAAAAATATTGATAAAATCGCCTTTAAAGTTGAAGTTCTTAGCAATGCATATGTGACCCAGGAGCACAAAACTTTCTTATTTGTAGCAATAGACAACAATACACTGTACGAGTCAAAATTATCTATTTTTATTTTATGCCAAAAATCATTAAGATATTAAGGAATGATCATGTTCCATGAAGATATTTTGTAAATTTCCTACCGTAAATATATCACTTAATCTGTGATTAGTAATATGCATCGCTAAGAACTTAATCTGGACAACTTTAAAAGGTGATTATATCAATATCTAGATTGTTAGCACTCTCAGATTCCTGATTTTCAAATAGTTGTATCTCAGTCAAATATTGTCCTAAATAAAAAAAATTGACCCTTATGACCGGTTTTGTGGTCCAGGGTCTAATTTTACTAATCATAATTAAGTTAAAATATTTACGGTAGGAAATTTCCATGGTACATGATCTTTAAGTCCTAATGATTTTTGGCATAAAAGAAAATTGGATAATTTGGACCCATACAATGTATTGTCGGCTATTGCTACAAATATACCTGGTTTATATTGTAAACATATATATTCATATCTCAACACTAGCTACACTACAGCATCATCAGTTGAGTGCAGATCATCTGTTTGACAGGTGAGGGCTCTCCACCTTCTCCCGGATCTCCAGTGCTCTCTTGCAGAGCGGCTCGGCCTCCTTGTGTTTCCCTCGTTTGCCGTACAGCACGGCCAGGTTATTGAGGGTCGCGGCCACGGCGGGGTGATCTTTCCCCAGAGTGTTCTCTCTGATGGCCAGAGCGTCGTTCAGCAGGTGGGCCGCCTCTTTATACTTGTTCTGATCCCTGGAACAAGATGCGGAAATCAGGTTGCAGCAGCCACACACGATAGGAGTGGTGATTATTAAATAAACTACGCTTGGTTATTGGCTAAATGACATTTAAATTTTGTTAAAAAGTTCATGTATTTAGAGAAGCAGGCTGGTCTCTGACCTGTAAACCAGGGCGAGGATGTTGAGCATGGTGGCCACGTCTGGGTGGTTGTGTCCGGAGGTTTTCTCCAGGTCCTCCAGAGCCTGTTTGCAGAGCGGCACGGCCACCTCGTAGCGGCCCTGAGAGGCGTACTGGATCACCAGGTTATGAAGCGTTCTCAGACGGGCCGGGATCTCGTAGCCTCCCTGCTGCGCCGCCGCTTCACCGCTGGGCTGAGCTGCAGAGACGCGTCACAAAGAGAGGAGCTTTACCTCAGAAAACATCAGATACATGAGAAGCCTCTAAATGATCAAAACTCCACTGACAGACCAGCTAAACAATCTACTGGAGGCCTTCTGTTGTCTGGTTGATAGTTTAGTAAAGTACAATTTAGTATAACTGTACAAATGTCCTCTTTCTGCTTGTGGATCTTTGTGAGAATCTTTATCGATGAACGTAAGAATAACTATTTTGTCATGTAGTTTATAATATTTCAAGGTGAACAGAAGCAACTTAGGTTTACTTGATTATCTATACATTATTTTTTAGTTATTACATTTGCAACTAACTAAGTTTCTTATGGATTAAGTTTTATTTCTTATGTATTTTGTTATAAATAAAGACTTTTAACTTAGTCTTTTATTATTACAGAAACACATTTAATATTTTATATATATGGAAAATTATGGAAAAAATTGGATGTGATTAATCATTTGACACTTAATAAATATATATATATATATATTTATAAAATGTTATATTTTGAATAAAAAAAAAAGTGTATGTATGTATATGTATGTATATATTTTTTCAAACATTTAATAATGAAACATGAAACATTTCTTGTTTATTAAAATAAATATTTTTGTAAAAAATTAAGACCAGAATTTCATCGTTTTTGTCATATAAATATCAGCATGTGCATAAAATTGCATATTTAGTTTGGGCCTCTGAATAAAATTGAGATGTTTTTCCTTCATATTCTCACCATATGAGATCATATGAGCCATAAATGCCTGGATCAAATACGATACTAAACAAACAACACATACAAATATTAAGATTTCGACTAAAGCTTTAATAAACTACTCCATTAAAAAAAAAAAAATCCTGACCATAACTATGGGCTATGTAAGGCACACTTGTCTCTCACCTGGTCCCTGGTCGTCATCGTTTGGAAACAGGTCGTCCAGGTTGTCCTTCTCCTTCTCCCCAGCCTTCTCTTCGGAGGGCGAGGTGTCCTCGTCCAGCTTGCGGATCTGGTTCATGAACTCCAGGTGTTTCTTCTCCTCCTCCAGCTGTGCGACACTCTGCTCGCTCTTCTGCAGCTTGTGCTGGGTGCTGGCCAGCTCGTCCCGCAGCCACTGGTTCTCCTGACAGAGACGACGCACCTGAGCTCGCAGCTTCTGCTTCTCTGACTCCACCGTGCTCAGGTGACCCGACAGAGCGATGATCACCTGAGGGCAGACCGGCACATACAAAGGTCAAAACTTACACCGGTGCTTCCCAACCCTGGTCCTGGAGGCACCCTGACATTGCGCGGTTTTTTTTTTTACATGTATCCTTAAACACATCTGATTCAGGTCAGCTCATTAGGAGAGACGTGAAACTGGTGTATCAGAGAAAGGAGAGATACAAAAGATGTGCAGCATTGGAGTCCCTCTGGGACCAGTGTTGGGACACAACTGCCTGAGACCGGCTTGTATAAATGCATCAGTTAGAAATTAATACTTTTATTCAGCAAGGACGCATTAGCATGATCCAAAGTGACAGTAAAAATAGTAGTTATAATATTAAAGATGATTTATTTCAAATAAATCTTGTTGAATATTAGAATGATTCCTCAAGGTCATGTGACACTGCAAACTTGAATAATGATGCTGAATATTTAGCTTTGATCAAAGAAATAAATTACATTTTATACTATAATCCTATAGAAAACAGTTCTTTTAAATTGTAATATTACACAATTTTACAGATTTTTGTGTTTGTTTGTTTGTTTTTATAAATCTTACTTTCCCCAAACTTTTGAACATTAGTTTTCACGCATAATTCACACATGTTTACAATATTGAATCATTTTATTTTATATTATTCATTTATTTATTTGTTGTTGTTTTTTGGCAGGTCAGAATGTTGGCAGAACAAACAGAAAAACTAGTGACATTTAAATAATAATAATAATAATAATGAATTAATTCATTCATTAAATTCAATTTCAGGTCCTTATTTCTAGAACTCCTCCATTCCTTTCTAGAAGTTTCTGAACCACACATTACATTTTCTGGAGTAAAAAGCTCTAACCTGTGTTTTTACACAGAAATGCAACTCAAGTCTGATGACTTAATAAAGTAATAGCTGAACTAACCTGCTTCAAATGAATGAAATGTAGACAACCGGTTTGAGATGTGTGTGAGTGGTTGAGATACCTGCGCCTCTCCCAGCCCCAGCTCGATGTCCTCCAGGCTCTTGCGGAGCAGACTGGATTTCTCCTGAGCGACGGGCGGCTGAGCGCAGTCCAGGATAGAGTTGAGGAGCTGAGCGTGTTCCCCTCGCAGCGTCTCCAAACCCTGCATTACTGCTTTGGTGTTGAGCACAATGTCGTCCTGCGTCATACGCTCTTCTCGTGGGTACACCATGGTGGACATCACCCCCGGGACGCACCGCTCGCTGAGGACGCACCGCAGGGTAACATTACAAACTCATGCCTTACATCAGCTCAGGTAAAACAGACAATACAATAAAAGATGCCAAGTCAATGCAATTTCATTTAGCTGAAACTTGATGTACTAAAAATCACTACAACTGAAAAATAAACAGAACAATAACTAATAAAAATTAACAAAACAAAAACACAAATAGCAGTATTACCAAAATGTCAACTAAAAAAAATAAAAACTATTAAAACATAAAATTTTGCATTAATTGAAAAAAAGAATAAACCACTTTTAAAAAAAACCTTTAACTAAAATTAAAACTAAGACCATAAAATGTTACCCAAAAAATGTGAAACAGAATAAATTAAAAGCTTTAATAAAAAGACTTATTTTATTTTTAAATAATTTTATTTTTATTTTGGCTTGTTGCCTTCTTACTGTCATTTAGTCTAAACTAATGTATTAAAAATAACTAAAATTGAAATTAAAAAAATTAAATAAAAACTATAGACATTTTTAATGGCACACAACAAAAATAACAAAACTGAAATAAAACTAAAAAAACAATACGGACATTAAAAAAAACACATACACACTTAAAAATAACAAACAAAACAAAAATGTATGAAACTATAAATTTTAAAATAACACAATGATTAAAACTGAAATAAGTCAACAAAGAAAAAACTAAAACATTAAACAATTTTACAAAACTAAAAGGTAAATTAAAATGTAGAAATATAATAATAATAATAAAATAAAAAATAATGACAAGAATAATAGTATGTCAACAATTCTAAACTAAGATTTAAAAATGACAGCTGACTTTAGCCCTAATGACCCGTTTAGACCCTAAAGTTCATCACGATCCATTACTGCACCTCACACCCAAAAACAGCCAATCTGGCAACACTACAAGTGCTGACAAAGCATCTGAAAGTGATGATGAACAACAGACACCCTGTGAACCAGTATATGACATTTCAGACATAACCTCCATCACTGGGCCGATGTCCGCTGCATTTCCACCTGCGTCCAGCAGAGGCGCCATCCCTCTCTCATCACGCCTATTGACTGCAATGCAGCACCGGCGCAGAGTCCCGCATCAAACCACGAGATGTGCAGCTTATAAACACACCCGATCACACCACAAACCGCCTTCTGATGCCCATAACCCTTCATACGAGTAGTGCACATTTCACAACGACTGACAGCTGCGTGGAATAATCAGGAGAAACCTGGAAAAACCCATCAAGGTGACCCACAGGACAACACAACATGCGCGAGCTCCTCCAGACAATCACAACATCCTCACAGCTGAGCGAAAACAGGCCCTGCTCTCAATACAAAACACAACAAACCCGCTGAAGCTTCAGCACACGACTCTACAAACACTTATTTCAATCATGCAAACCGCATTTTGCGTTCTTACATAATAACATTTGAGAATGAATCATGCATATTTGATTCATAACCCCAAAGATATTCAATGCACCATCACTGACTGGATGATAGAGACAGAAATCACCAGATGCATCATAAATAAGTCATGCATCATCTGGTTTGCGCTTTCAGACACTGTCAAAACAAATTATAATGGCACAATTATTTAGAATTACGGTCTTTTGCGCTATTTGGATAGTAATATGAGCTATTGTTTTTAGCAGACCTGGCTAAACTTGAATCAGCAAGTAGTTAAGCAAGCATCCTATTGTGTGATCACTGCGTGTTAAAAACAAAAGCGCAGATCATTTTTGCATCGCGTGCAAGAAAAGTACCTTTAATAATCTGCTTGTTCCGGGCTCCTCTTGACCTCAAGGGTGAAAACAATGTGATGAGTTCAGACCCGTCCAGAATCCCAGACTCGCTCCAATAAGACGATATCAGACGTGAATCAGATGAATCCCCGGCGGCGCGTCGGCTGTAAAGATGCGCGTCAGTGCTGCGCTTTTGTCTTTGACGCGCTCAGCAAAACAAACGCCCGTGTGCGCGATCACCCGCTTTGGCCTCGTCCATCCTCCTCGTCCCGTTCAGCGTGAGAGTCGGCGGATCTTTGTGCTGGAGTGAGGGAGGATGACCACAGCAGACTGAAAATGGCTGATGTGTGTGTTTGTGCTCCCAGAATCCAAAGCCCTGCGCGCTGACATCACTACAGCCGGGCGTGGACGCGCTATGCTAATATTTTGGGCTACATATGAGCTATTTGGATTTTGCTTATAAGACACGTCTTGTTTCACACTAGTGGGAAGAGAACCCCGAGAATACACATTTAGGTGTTTTATTTCATGGCACTTGATCTAGTTGCGTCTGTAGATCACAAATTACAATATACTGCTTTTTCAAAATGAGATCTATCTCCACTTCAGCAGAACTTACATGCAACAAATTTTACTCCTAACTATATTCTGAAGGTTTTTACCGAGGTGTTTGTTTCTATGACATTCACGTGACTTTATATAACATTGTATTTCTAAAAAGTGGTTAAATGTACTGTTTTCTGAATTATGGAAAGATAAAAACAGATATCCAAAAAATCCCTTCGGTAAAAAACACCTCTAATATCTCAACGAAATTAACCAAGGGATTTATGAAATTTATGCAAAGTGCATTTTCATTTTAAATTGCCTTAACTACTAAAATACTTAATAATACAGAGCATTTGTTTTATTGAGGATTAATTAGGCCTAAGTGGGGAAGATCTTTTATTATAGTGCAAAGAAAACATCCAAAATATATTTTTAGGGTTTTGTTTTGTGTCACTTTATCCATTTGCATCTGTAGACTTAAATTACAATCCATATTGCTTTATAAATCTCCACTTTACATGAAACTAATTTTACAGTTTAACTAGCTATATTCTGAAACTTTTTACCAAGGAGTAAACTTACATGAAGTTATACAGCATTGCATTCCTTAATTATGGAGAAAACTGGCCATTTTCTGAAATGAAGCAATAATTCAGAAAAAAGTGTGCAAATGAGTGAATTTATAGTTGGAAAATGCTGTAACTAATAAAATACTTGTAATACAAAACAATAGTTTTAATGTATTGTGATTAATCAACTGTAATAATGGAAATACAGTACTGTGCAAAGGTCTACTAGTAGCCACTAGTATTTTCACCAACAACAAAAGGTTTTAAGTGGGTTATTTCTATCTTTTGTGGTAGCGTGTCAGTTGGAAATATCTAAAGCTAAATGTCTAAAACTCTGAACAGTACTGTAGCTTTCCAGGTAGGTGTTTTTCTTCATCTTGGAGACGTTGCCACAGTTCTTCTGGATTGAGTCTGTCTCAGTTTGTTCTGTTTCTTCATGTGATTCCAGACAGACTGGATGATGATCAGATCAGATCTCTGTGTGGAGCACTGGCTGTTGTCAGACAATAATCAAAAATAAGAAATAAGATAGAAATAACCCACTTAAAACCATTTTTTATTGCTGAAAATACTAGTGGCCTAAGACTTTTGCACAGTACTGTATATATTAGTTTAACTTACTATATTCACATAATTATGGGTTTTTACAAGTAGCAAGTTAAACCTGTCAGAAAATATTTAATCTGTACATTAACATATAAAGACAGAGCAATGCAAGTGACAAATAATAATTCCAGAAATAACAGTTACACTTATCTTGTTGTGCTAAAAATCCACAAACTTCACAAGAGTATTTACAAATCAGGTGTTTATTAAATAAAAAAAGAATACAAGTAACACTTCCACCGTCCATACCACATCTATTGATTGACAACTCAATTATGAAAAAGCAGTACTACAAAAACATGTCAAATAAAAAAATAACACACAATAAAGGAACATGAGTTCATATTACAAGCACTTTGGATATGTACAAGCGTTTTTGTCTAAAGGCAAAAAGGCAAAGAGCTGAAGACTGCTAAAAGATAACAAATGCATGTGCAAAAATACTTATCTCGTCCACAAGCTTGGTTCTTGATCTTCCATGACTAAATATTACGCAACGATTTACTTTACACAGCAGGCGAACTTTGGCCGATTCTGCGGTTTGATTACGAAGCTTGTGGAATTCAGGCATTTTATCTCTCCAACAGATTACATTGACAAAACGTATCGAAGCAGATGAGCGCCGCTCTGATTGGCCGTTGGAATAATTAGTCGACCAATCAGAATGCTCAAATCCACTTCATGTTGTTGTACTTTCACGTGACAAATCAACACAGGTACAGACAGAGGTACGAGGACAGGCAAAGACCAGACTCCACACGGCACACGCATAAAGAGACAGTCCATGTTCGAGTGATGGTACGGAAATAAGTAGTTGTTGAAAACGCTTTCTTTTCGCATTGAAATGAATCGATTGGAAAATCCGTTACTTCCCATTCCAGACTGCTCCATAAATACTGAAAATCATTTTCCATACATACAAAAACACAAACAAATGAAACAAAATGTAACAGCTGACACTCTTTGGCAGTGACACTCTTTTTTTTTTTTTGCCCCTCCTTTATTCCATTCAATACATATCCATATAAAATTTAAACCTGGACTCTGAAATAGTTGTGTTTTTTTTAAAACTCAAAACGCTTGTTTGAAGGTTGCCTTAAGTTTTTGCGCATTTGCTCATCATGCAAGCTTAAAACACAGACAGCAAGTGTAACAACATTACAGACGTTTTAATTCGTTTGAAATAATATTCAGCGTGGGTTTTTCTCTTTATATGCTCAACATCTAGGGGTCTTTTCTAGAAGGCTTCTAAGCTTTGGCGAACATGCCGACCCTCGAAATCATTTATGATTTTCAGATCCAATGAGGAATGATCAAAGCCTCAACAGGACTGTGCAAAACCCTCCCTGACTGAAATATTAAAAGCCTTTCTGACATCACATGACAGCCACAGTACGCATCTTTCTATGAGCCTTATAGGATTTAAATCGCAAAGATATTTATCAAATAAAAAAATGCAATTTAAACAGCTATATAAAAACATATTAAGAACTTGTCAGCTATAGATGAATTATTCATGTGTGGATATTTGTTTAATAGTGCGGCACTGATAACCAACGTTAACTCAAAGAAATGATGTTTTTACTCTTTTCTAAGAATACGGGCAAAAAAAGGAGAGATGCATTTAATGTACACAAAAGAAAAACACACACACACACATCAAAACTATTGCTAAACATCTCTGTAAGAAGCAGGAACAAATAAAAATCTAACTGACCCATTGTGACTTTAATACTTTGTTCTTAATACTTTTAAGCACAGAAAAACTGATACCTTCATTCCAGAAAACATGACTCCGATTAGAAAGGTTTAGGGTGAATCTCACATCCAGGTCATATATCACCTCAAAAAACGAAAGTAAAAATGACTTTGTATTAGAAATCAGCTTCAATCAGCCACATTACTGTAATAAAATCATACCAATCAAGCAAAATCCTAAATTTGGATTCCTAATCCTTATTTCTTTGAATTTTGTTGTGAAAGATGACATGTTCTTTACGGGTATTTGTGAGATTCACTCTTTCAGTTTGAAAGTAAATTGATAATAATGTTAGATTAATCATGTAACAATCATTGTATATTAATAATTCATCAGCATTTCATGCTGCAATGGATAAAAGTCGGCTGAGTGGAAAGACGCCGAATCTTGTGCCTTGAAGAACGAACAGTTAACACCACAGATTAATTAAACCAGTGAGCACTACTGTCCACAACACACACACACACACACTCGCACAAACCAACACGCACTACACACTGGCTTCACTCTCACTGTGGCACAACACCATTTCATAGATAGTTTTTTTTTGTTATAATTTTAAAACCACATTTCAGTGACATTTTGTTAGTTGCATTACCTACCACTCACAAGAACATCGCACAAAAGTTCTAGACAAAATAAAACCACGGTACTTCTGTGAAAGCTGCCATTAGCAGTAATGTAACAAGCTGCAGCTAGAAAATAAAGGGATGTTGTAGCTCCAGATTTACTGACCTGAGATCAGTTTAGACATTTTGTTCACAGCTGCACTGCAAAAAATGATTCTCTAAAATATCCATTTTTTGTATTTTATAGTGCTTTTCTAGTATTTTCAAATAGCTAAACCTTCTTAAATTGAGATAAGGTCAAAGGATTTAAGATATTAAGCACTGTTTTTTGAGGAATTATCAAAATTAAGTAAATTTGCTTCTCAAGTAAATGATCTCGATTTAAGATTGTTTAGATATTCGTACTAGAAAAGGCAAAAACAAAACACAAAATGAGCATGAAATAAGAAAATGGTGTTTTTGCGTTGTGTGAAGGTAGTGTTTGTGAATCGTGTTTTAACTGGGCATTCTGTATGAGGAGCTGGTCGCTTCTTGTGCTTTGGACGAAGATATGAAGAAATGAAGGCGAGTTTAAGTGCATAGCATTTGACAACTGATGAAGGTGAAACCCTTGAATTCTCCCCAAACCGGTTTCCAGCTGTAAAGATGCGAACAAGAACCAAAAACAGCAGTAAAACTACATCTTGCCCAATTCTGCTGGCTTACTCTGTGTTACACTGCGCCTTGTGCTGATTGACGTGATGTAGTTCTTTTAGAAATCGAGTTTGCCGTTGCTCGTGTTATAAAGGTAACTGACTCATTCTGTCCACTAATGTTTACATTCTGATTGGCCAGAGATCTTTGGAGATGGTTTATGAAACTAAATAAAACCTGTAGATGGGCTACATATTTAAGCTAAAAGGTCACTTTAAAAAAAACCAAACAATAAAAGCGTGTTTAAAAACTAATATAAAACTTAATTGAAATTGTTTATTAACTCGAGACGCCGCTGCATCAGACGAAGCACTACTGAGCTAACATTAAATGTTAACTTTGTCAGTGCATTATGGGCGATGTAGTTTAAACATGCTGGAGGTCGGAGGTCAACGACGCATTTCCAGATGTCACTGACCGGAAGGATAAAACAAACTATGATTTTGAGGAAATCTAAAAACTCCTCGGTTGGCCGTTGGGCACCTTGTAGCCCCGCCTCCAATGTTAAATTGGCGTTTAACTCCGCCTACTTACTGCAGGCGGGAAATTTGCTAATTTCGGAATTTTCAGGAGTGCTTTTTTCATGTTTGAATCTTTGTTTACAAAAAGCTACCATGGCAACCATAGTTCCTGCCAAAATTCCCTAGTTGCTAAGTAACAGAAAGATTCCGAAAGCTAGAGTTTACTTGAGTAACAATAACTAAGTTTATCTCCGAATACAGTTACCATGGTAGATTTGAGCAAGGGTTAAACTGCGTTTCTCAGTTATGCTGGCTCTGGAGGTCAATGATGGAAGAGATCAGTTACAGGTTGAGGGTTGTTGAGAGTAATTTGTCATGCTGTTAAATCGTCTTTGACAGGTGGTGTATCCAAATTTTGTGCTTGGCCCCCATATGTGGCTCTGGGGCCTTATATAAATAAAAGTGACTAGCGCTGATAAAGTCTATCGAAGCCGCCGGATGGAACGTCTTCAACTCCACCTACCCGCCCACCAGAGACGGTCACATGAGAGTCCCGCCTCGACTGTGATTGGCCAGCGTTGTGAAAGTGGCGGCGACCGTGTGGTGCAATGGGGCGTAGGTTGAAGGGGCAGGGCTGAGAAAGTGGGTCGTCCTAGGAGGGAGGTTTGCTGTAGCCAAACAATCCCACCGGGAGATACTTGACGTGAGTCGGCCACTGAGCGGCCAGCTGGAAGAACTTGACATCGTTCCACTCGCATCCGTCGATGGTGACTGAGAAAGGAGGAAGAGACATTATGTTTCCTGCTTTAGCTGACAAGACAGCGTTTTTCTGGCTGTGATGAGGGTCTGTACCTTTCAGGATGGTCTGCTGCTGTTTGGCGGAGCAGATGAGCCGGCTGATGCCCTCGATCACCTGACTCTTAGAGTCCATCTCCCGCTCTTTAGGCTTCTTCCCCAGGAAAATAGTGGGAACTGCACAAAGCAAGCGAGAGACACAGCATTCATATTGTAATATTATACTAGTATATAAAATGCTACTGATCCTTTGTTTATTATATTACTTAATTTACACTACCGTCCAAAGTTTAGGGTCGGTACGTTTTTTGGAGGAATTTATTGAGCGTGGATGCATTAAATTGTTCGAAAGTGACAGTAAAGACATTTATCATTTGACAAAATATTTCTATTGCAGGTAAATGCTGCCCGTTTGAACTTTTTATTTATTAAAGAGTCCTGAAAAATAAAATGCATCACAGTTTCCACAAAAATATGAAGCAGCACAACAGTTTTGAACATTGGTAATAATCAGAAATGTTTCTTGAGCATATTAAAATGATTTCTGAAGGATCATGTGACACTGAAGACTGGAGTAATGATGCTGAAAATACACAGAAATAAATTACAGCTATTTTAAATCCAAATAATATTTCACAATTTTAGTGTTTTTGCTGTAGTTTTGATTAAATAAATTATAAGAGAATTCTTTCAGAAATATTGAACTTTTAAAAGGTAGTGTTCATATACCTGTGTACATTTCATTTTTATTTGTAAACCTCTGTAAATTCTATTATTTTTTGGAAATATATTGTATAATATATTATGATCTTATCTAATATGTATGATTATATTATTTTTAAATATGTGATTATATATTTTGTATACTAGTTATTTTTACAGTCAGTTTAATTTTCTGGTTATTTTAAATTTTATTTATTCAATGTAGTTGTTTAAATATTATGCTACTACTACTGTAAACCTAAGTATATATAATGATAATTTCATTTTTACTTTTATTTGATTTACTTTTATTTTTTATGTTCAGTATTGGATTGGTGTAATTAATTTAATTCTCACTAATTTTGCCATTTACTATTTTTGTGTTTCATGACAAATAAAAAATACTGTCCTGTACATTAAACTGAATTTTTACTACATCAAATTACAGTTTATCAAACAGATTTATTTCTGAGCAAACTTGGATCTTCTGGATGCTTTGAACCTCCATCACCTTTCTTGTTCTTCTCTTTGGTGACCACGGTCATGGCCATAGTGTTAATGGGCACCTGCGGCTCGCCGGCTCCTCCTCCTGGCAGACGGCTGACCTGCAGCGACCAGAAGGCGCTCTTCAGAGTGTTCTTACAGCCGGTGTCTCTCCTCTCGCCCTCGCGCCGCTTGTCCGCCAGAGACGCCAGCCAGTAGTCCACCTGCAGACCGATGGCGTCCCCGCCGTGAGACATGCTGGGACTCCTGAGACAGACACAGCACAGCAACATGAGACTCACACACTTGTGTTCTGCATTGATACCAGTCTCTGATTGTTACATTTCTATGTTAAAAAAAATTACTAAACTTAAAAAAAAACCCCAAAAAAACATTTAAACTAAAAAATTAAAAATGTATTAAATTAACACAAAATGACAAACTATAATGTAAAATTAAAATTTTAAAATTATATTGTGCTTTGTTCAAAATAATAAAAAAATCTAATTAGAATTAAATCAATAGAAATTGCTCAGAAATAAAATTATTTAAATACAAATACCAATACAAAACAAACGAAAAGCAAAAAAAACATAAAAAAAAACATAAAAGCTAACTCAAGATATTAATAATACAGGTACATAAATATTATATATAAGTGTACATTAATTAATGAATATATTAATTAAGATTGAACCACTAAAACAGCAAAAATCCCAGTGGAAAAGTGCAGCTAAATGGTGACGTGGTTTCTTCGGGTCTGAGCTGGGTTTAACAGTCCATCTGCTGGACTTCCAGGAGGTAGGTACTGAGCAGGTAGACCACCTTGGAGATAAACCAGCTAAAATCAGCCCAAGCTCCCTTTTTCCGTACGACCTGCTTTCTCCAGCAGGATTAGCAAGTCATTCGTGAAACCTTGTGACGCTAGAAATTCCCTCAACAATGAGCCTGAGCCGATCCTGAAGTCATGTTACACTCACTACTCCAGCGGTCACCAACCTTTTCAAGCCCAAGATCCCTGACCTCAAAATGATCCATTCCTCTTTTATGCCGAAAACCATTGCGATATTAAGTAAAGATCATGTTCTATGAAGATATTCTGTACATTTCCTACCGTAAATATATTAAAACTTATTTTTGATTAGTAATATGCATTGCTAAGAACATCATTTGGAAAACTTTAAAGGTGATTTTCTCAATATTTCGATTTTTTTGCTCCCTCAGATTCCAGATTTTCAAATAGTTGTATCTCGATCAAGTATTGTCCTATCTTAACAAACCAGACATAAATGGAAACCTTATGTATTCAGCTTTTGTAGTCAAGGGTCACATATAATAAAAAAACCCTTGCGATGTGTACTTACATATCACTGCTCTTTTGTTGGTTTTTGATTGCTTTTATTGTCCTCGTTAGTAAGTCGCTTTGGATAAAAGCATCTGCTAAATGACTAAATGTAACGTGTTTATATTTTCTTCCTATATATTGACCTCATTGCACTCATCTTCAGCTACTCTGTCCTTTGTTAACTTCCTGTTTACAGACTCAGATGTTATGTATTTTTCTCTATCACCCAAAATAACAGACAAATGAGCACAAAAATGTATTGTATTTTTGTACTTATTTTACTGTTATTTTCACTGCACTAAAGTCTAAAAAAAAAACACTCACCCCTGCACTGCCAAACCACCCATGGACGGAGATGAGGGGGGCGTGGCCGTCTCCTTGAGCCCGCCGGGTGAGCCGTGAGAGGGCGGAGATGTGGAGGGGACGGCTAAACTCACAGCCACGCCCTCTTCAGGGTCGCCTGGGAAACAGAGACGGACACACGGTGAGCATCTGTCACACAGTATTACGATCATTCAGAGCTTCAGTCTCTATGGAAACACACACCTGCTGCTGATTGGCCAGGCTCAATCAAACCCACCTTCACCACCTGTGAGACGTCGACAGATGAAAAATCATTTTATTTGGCTATTATGTTATTTAATACATAATAAACAATATATGGTGCTTTGAGTTACACTTGAGCTGTTGCAATAAATATATAAAGCAAAAAAAAGAAATAGACATAGAAAAGGATATTAAAAAAAGATAAAATAATAAATATAAAATAAAAATATTAAATTAAAAAAGTTAAAATAAATTCTAGGGGCACATGTTACCCCTCAAAAAGTAATTTGTTCATTCATTTAGTTTATTATAACACATGACAACATATATGACAAAGCAACAAATATATATGGCAGAAGAAAGTTATTGGTCATAAGTTATTGGTCATACGGCAAAGAAGATTCATAAAACCAAAAGATGAAGAGGTTAAAAGTGAAAAATTCCAGGGGCAAATATTATCTCTCAAAAAAGTAAATGTCTGTGTGCAGTTTGTGCTCACCCCAATGAAGGGAATGAATTTCTGGTAGGAGTCCTCGTCTCTCCTGTAAGAGGAAGTGATGCGTGAGTTGTGTGTAGAGCAGTGAATGAAGTGCAGCTGTAAAGAGACACATACGTTCTGTGTTTGCAGGTCAGCATGGCCTCAGCGATGGGCAGCTGGTGTGTGAGAGCCGCTCCGCTGATGTACTGAGCCACACGCGCCGCCACGTCCACCGCGTCTGCACACACACACACACACACACACACACACACACAGCTGCCGGGTTAAACAGGTGTGTAACGGATCAGATATCTCAACATCAAAACTATATCATTTTACATTTTTTTTTTTTTTTTTTTTTTTACAAATAAAAGATACAGCAATTATAAAAGATTTATCAGTTTGATATATTGTTTCATATTTTTTATAATTGCTATGTTTTTCTGTTCAATTATTTAATTCTGTTCTATTATTTCAATCATTAATATCAAATCTGAAAAAGTTGTTTGAACAAATGATTAAATAACTCACTCATAAATACTTCACTTGTTTCATTAATGAATCAGCATTTTTGAACAAATCTCTTGAATGATTTAACGACAAATAATTTTTTTAACAGCCACTTTTTGCCACCTAGTGGAGAAACAATGCAATTAAAAAGCATTATTTGTAAGCGCCAGTTACTTTCAAAAGGGGTCTACTCTGATTTTATATCTTCCATACACATCAATGTTTATATCTGAACTATAAACTTTCAGTATTTCTGTGATAATATGAAAGACTGTGAGACAGAAATAATCCTGTGTATATATGTGTATATATATATACACGTGTGTGTGTTGTGTACCCGTCTGCGGAGGCTCTGATCGGTTGAATATGTCTCTCCAGGCTCCGTCTAGAAAGGCTGCACTGTAACGGTTGTCAAGGGCACCCAGGTGCTTAGCAACAGGATGAGAACCTGACCCAGTTTAAAGAAAGAAAAATACAAACAAACACATCAACATCCAAGAATATCTACATCAAAAAACATCCACACATCCATCTCATATCAGTTTAAATGTATCAATCTGTCTGTCTGTCAGTGATGTGTTTTCTTACCCAGAGGCACGACCAGGAAGCGGAGGTGATTGAGCCAATCAGAGGTCTTGTTGGCCAGCTGAGTGACGAAGAACTGCAGCACTGATCCCAGATAGCTCTGACCGCCGACCACAGCCACCTTCACCGGCCGTGGCATCGACGAGTTACAGTTACAGCTGCACACACACACACACACACACACAGATCAGATCAGACTACTCTGTACACACGTCAGCTCAGTGCTATCTTCACAAGAGCCTCGTTTGACTCAGTTAACTCACAATTTCTGTATCCGTGTGAGCAGAGCCGAGAGAACGGCCTGGATCTCTGCGCCTGAACACGTGCAGACCACTGGATGCTTCTGAACCTGAAGCTGCTCCGCAACATACTGCAAACACACACAAACACTCATAACAGATCTGCCTCAAATAAATACTGTCCTTTCAACACTGATAATATTTAGAAACGCTTTCCGAGCTGTAAATCCGCATATTAAATAAACACCACAGTCATTAGGACAGTCTGCTTCACACACACACTTGTGTACCTGTCCTTGCCAGTCTGTGCCATTGATCAGGATGAGACTTTCAGGAAGAGCAGCATCAGATAACAGAATCTGATTCAACTGATCATAGACGGCCTTTCTGAGGACCTGCACACACACACACACACACACAGAGTGATGAGTCAGCCAGAAATGAATAATTCACAGTGACTCTGCAGAACAAGATGAAACACTGCATTAACATTCCTTATTTAAAAAGCAAAGAGAGCAAAGAGTTTGAGGGAGTCCGAGGAGCACCGTGTTTGGAGAAATAGAGAAACCCTGTTTATATCTGTCATTAACGGCCATACAATACCGTAATCTGTGCAGATTTCTCTCTTGATTCTGGAGAGATTACTTTTCCACTGGAGGAAGCGTTATTATGGATTATGACAGAAGTAACGTTTTGAAATTAAAATATCTTAATAGTGGATTTGTTTCTTACAAACACGCAGCTTCAGACTTCACAAGTCTTTACTGTGATGTTTTTATCAGCTCTTTGGACTCATTCTGACGGCACCCATTCACTGAAGAGCCTCCATTGCTGAGCAAGTGATGCAATGCTAAATTTTTCCAAATCTGATGAAAATCTAGATTTTGGAGAACCCGAGGGTGTGTAAAGAGTCATTTCTGTCTGAACTATTGCTTTGCTAAATGCTGGTACCTGTGTGCTGTGTCCGAGCTCAGGTGATCTCTCGCTGTCGGAGCTGTTGGTTCGTTCACTCAGAGGTTTGGAGAGCTGTCGGTCTTTCACAGGAGTGCTGCGCTTACGGGGTGTGTGTCCACTCTCCAACCTACAACACACACGCACACACAAAATCAAACTTGGGCTTTGTTTTTCTGCATTTTTTGACTGTTTCTAACCTTAGAAACAACCTTATAAATGACACAACTGTCATTTTTGATCACTTTAATGCATTCTTGCTGAATATAAGAATATTCATTTCTTTAAAAACCTCTGCATTATATTGTATTATGTATAAACTCTATTATTATATTATATTATGCAGCGGTGTGCAAGTGCAAACTAAGTGCAAATAGCAGTAGATGCTATTGAAAGTGTAAACAGAAATTAGATTCTATTTACACTAAGTGTAAATAGTAAAAACAGCAGCATTATTTATTCATATGCTAAGTGCAAATAGCTTTAGATTCTATTAATTCTATGTTAAAATAGGATTTTCTGCTACTACTTATTGCAAATAGTGGCAATCATCTGCACCTCAGTATTGAAGTACATTATAAAACAGTGTGCAATAACTTATTGAGTGTACATTTTAATTTTAATTCAAATTATTAAATAGATGCCACGGTTGACACCTTATGGGACAAAAAACCCCTCCCTACACATACCCTAACCATACCCAATAATTAATTTTTTCACTTTTTGATTATTTCCTTCATTTTTATTGAAAATAAATGCTTTTCTGATGTGATCTGACATTTAAAAAAGGAGACAAAATGAGTACAACACACATTTCACCATCTGCGCCACTGGAGCTGATCTTTTGTAATGATGACTAGCCCAATCACACATTGCTGGACGGAGATAGGGTAAATAGCCACTGCCAATAACGCAGGCTATTTGCACTTGGTGTAAATAGACACTCCGATCTATTATATTACATTACCTGGGCGATGGCACAGACTGAAGCTCGTTTTTGCTGGTTTTTAGGGGTGTTCGTGGTTTTTCAGCCACAGACACTGTTATAGAGGGTCCGACTTCACTGAACAACTCCTGATCATTCAGTTCCTACAAAATATACACATATTCAACACAAAACAGCATTAGATATCATAAAACCCCAAAGAATTCAAATGTTAGGCCTGAAAAATGTGCCTGTATTAACTTTCTTTAAAATAATGTCAGAGTTAGATTTTTCTTATGAAAATGTAAATATATGCACGCATTAAGCAGGGTTATTATAGTTAACTAAAACTAGTAAACACACATTTTTACGTTTTTGTAGATGTGTGTGTGTGTTTGTGTAGATATGAGAGTGTGTGTGTAGATATGAGTGTGTTTGTGTAGATATGTGTGTGTGTGTGTGTGTGTGTAGATAAGTGTACATGTTTTTATATCCTGGTGGGGACCAATTGTCCCCACAAAGATAGGAAAACCAGAAATTTTGACCTTGTG